>CABFWB010000676.1:168631-185690 GCA_902151455.1 Timema bartmani | reverse complement strand
CGACAAGAGATAAAGAACGTTCTTCCATCTCTACCTTACGTTCATTGAAAGCTTGGCATGGAACCAGAAGATGGCGCTATCTAACAGCAACACTGAACACTACTAGCTCAGCCCGGGGGAAAATATTTGCATCCCCCCAAAAAAATCCTATAGCCCAGTCTTCACCCACCCTCCAAACCCACCACGTTCTCTTGACCTCCATATAAAACACAGACAAAAATAAATAGTACGGAACTCCGCTCGGACTTTCTCACTCCAGTGTTTAAAAATGGAGATATTTAATCAAAACTTACAATAGATGTGAAACGAAATAATATAGACTAGCAAACCCGAGCAAAAATTGCGTTATACTTGAGTTAAACATTTTTTGAATCCCGGATAAATTCTAGGACTTTCTTCTAAAAGAATTATACTCCTCACTAATATATTTGGACAAAAAAAAAAGATCGATATTGGGTTCACAAGGGTCAATACTTGGTATTAAAATTTCTACTTCCGGTTAAAATTTTCGACATTTTATTAGGGGTTGCACATCTTATGGTTATAGCATTTTTATTTAATTCCTCATTTATAAATTTAGACCAATATAATAGGTAAATATTAACTATTGAGTCTAAAATGATACAGATTTTTCATTGCTGTACAAACATTTCCCCTAAGAGGTTAAAGAAAAAATAACATAAAACTTTTTGAGAAACTTACTTATTCACTTATTCTATGGAATTAGATAATTATTGTGTTAAAACTTTAGTATCTCTCTACAACCAAAGCTCACAAAATTGTATTAATATATTTGCAATAACAAGAAACTATTGTTATTATAAAGATAAATTTCAAATAAAAGTTTTTTATTTTTAATAGTACTACAATATTGCAATGATGAGTTATTTATTATCTCAAATAGTTGCGGAGATAGGAAAATGGAAATGGCAATTTTATTTATAATCTTAGTCGACGCCTGGATATGAATTTTAATCATAATTATTAGAACTGATTTTGAGAAAATAGATTTTTTTCTTTTCGCTTTTTATTAGTCTACTCTTTATTTTAGGGCTAAACAGATTAAAAGAATGTTCGGAGAAAAGCAATGATGGCTAGTTTAAGAAAAGATCAACTGAATGTAAAATATGTGTTGGTGAATTATAATATTACCAATTCCTTAAAAAGCATTTATGAATTAGTAGAGTTATATTTAGCTTTAAAATTCAAAGATATTACCAAATTACTGTTTTTAAATTTTTTTGAAGACACAGGCATAAAGTATGCAAGATTTTTATTAGGATATTTTATATTGATGAAACAATGATCAAAGGTGTAATTTTAGTAAAATACAATGTATATACCCAAATAAACTGTTAAATTTAACTGAAATAACAATTATCACCGATAAGGGCATTTAAAAATATTAAAAGTTGGAAATGTAAAGTGTTATCGATAAATAAAGATGGCCGATGCTCACAATAGTGCCTGCAACTCGACTGTGATACTACACGTAACACAAAACTGTATATAATCTAGTATCCAGGTCAAAATACGGCGTTATGTTAAAACATCACGATCACAATACTAGTAAGAACCTTTTGTAATGTAATCCCCACCGGTGGGGTCTTAGGTCTAATTTATGTATGCGTTTCGTATCGTCCGGTTGTCGACGATAATCTATCATCAGTTTTTAATGTCTATTTGTACACCGCAGTCGTATCGTCAGCCGCTGAAAAGAGTTGCAGTTGCGCTTGTTATTCTATTTTAAAACTTACTACACAATTAACGGCATGAAACTATGACACTTTTACCCAATAAACAAACCTAGCCTAAAACAACTATAATATTATTAGTTATATTACAAACTATGTTTATGAAGCCCGCATCGATGGGCCGCATAGTCTAAGGTGCCACTCTCACAGTAGAGTAGACTGCCGATGACAAGGAGAGCAAGGTTCGAATTTCGGGCGAGTGTACTGAAGGTGTTTTTTTAAAAATGGTTTTGCTCTCCCCCTCAATAAAAATGCGGGTATACTTCCTTCCTCATCCCCAAAACCACTAGCGTAATTAGTACATAGGCGTTTAACCCATACGGGTACCAAAACGCGGTGCTAAATTATTTGTACTTTCTCGCTATCTTACAGGTAGAGAAAGTATTGTGTACGTCAAAAAAAATCGAAGTCGAGATTTTGATGAATCTCGACGTTTCATGACCACCAAATCCGAAAATGTTTTTTTTTTTAAATTTCCGTCTGTCTGTCTGTACCTTCAACTAGTGCCTAAACTTTTTACCGATCGGGCTAAAACTTGGTATCTAGGGTTTTCATAAGGTTGCCCCGAGGGATTTTTGGAATTGGATATCTAACCCTAAAATTAAGGGTAATTTACTGAAGGGCAAAAAGAGAAAGGTTCAAATTTCTCAAAATCGGCTCTAACGATTTTGATTAAATTTCATTCATAACCATTTATAAATAGTCCAAACAAAATGGCTACTCTCGATATTTCGGCAAAATTACTTTAAGGGCTCCGGTCTGATGAGTAAATTCTAATTTTTCATTATATCTCCGAAACTATTTCATTACAAATATGTAGATATATTTATCATACAAATATTTTATTCGAAATATATTTTTATAAAACCAATAACTTTCAAGCTATATGCAAATACTTATATTTTTTAACTTTTCGAACACTAAAGGTTAAGTAAAGGTATTGCGACCGTAAAAAATATCTAACCAGAAATGTTGATGGATGTCGACGTCTCATGTCCCCCCGAACCCTAAAAAGTTGTATTTGCAATGGAGTCAGTCTGTGTGTCCATTTGAAATTAAAATTAGTAGTAGTTTAATAAAAGGTGAAAAGAGAAAAAAAATCGTTTTTCTCAAAATTGGTTCTAACGATTTTGATTAAAATTCGTATCTAGGCGTTGATTAAGATTATAAATAAACTGGATATTTTATTTTCCCATGAAAATGACTTTTAGGGTACTTTACAGAAGCGGAAATTTCCGTATCTACGCAACTATTTGAGATACTAAATAACTTATCATTGCAAAATTGTAGTAATATTAAAAATAAAAAACTTTCATTTGAAATATATTTTTATAAAACCTACAGTTTCTGTGATAGTGTTAAATTTATAAATACAATTTTGTGAGCTTAAGTTGTAAAGAGATACTACTTAAGTTTTAACGCAATAATTTTCCAATGCCATAGAGTAATTAAAAGTAAATAGGTCTCTCAAAAAGTTTATTTTATTTTTCCTTAAACCTCTTATGAGATGTGTTTGTACAACAATGATCTATCTCCATTGTACACTCAATAGTCAATATTTACATTTTTATTGGTCAAAATTTATAAATGAGGAATTTAATAGCAATGAGATGACATGAAAATGTGCAACACCTAATAAAATGTCGAACATTTTAACCGGAAGTCTAAATTTTAATACGAAGTGTTTACCCTTGTGGACCGAATATTAATCTTTTTTATAGGTGCAAACATACATTGAGGACATTAATTCTTTAAAAATAAAGTTATAAAATTTAAAACCAGGAATCAAAAAAGTTTTACATAAATATAGTGCAATTTATGCTTGGGTTTGTTAGTGTATATTATTTTGTTTCACATATATTACAAGATTTGAGTAAATTTCTAGATTTTAAAACACTAGAGCGAGAAAGTCCGTGTGGAGTTCCGTACCATTAATTATTTATGAAAAATTGCAGCTTATTTTTAGATGAATACACATTTTAAAATTATGTCACTATGTGAAGGGCTTAAAGGTTTTCAAATGTTGACCTGGCGGTTTAGGGGTAAGGTGTCAGACTTCCGTGCTGGGGGTCCGGGGTTCAATCACCGGTCCCAGAACAGATTTATCTGATTGCCAAACCCTTCCTTCCCCGCTGACAAGACGTGTATTAATCACAACTTGTGAATGTGTGGAATGCCAGGCTTCCACCGTGGTTTGGACCCCGTGTTAAACTGTAGGTCCTCCATTTTATCTCACAATCACCCTACCAATACACATTAGCGTAAGTGCGTACAACCCGAACGGATAGCAAGACGCGGTGATAATAATAATAATAATAATAATAATACTAATAATAATAATAATAATAATAATAATAATACTAATAATAATAATAATAATACTAATAATAATAATAATATAAAGGTTTTCGGCCTAAATAAAACAATGGGCTATTAGTTAGTGCGATCAACGTTATATTTCAATGAAGTCATATTGATACATTAAAAAATCATCCTACACCAGTAGTGTAAAATGGTTGCAAGATACATTATTATATTTTTGTTTCTTATTTAATTCTAGCGCATGCGCATAGCCATGACCCAGCTTTGGCTAAGGACTAATGGGGTGGTAAGATGACACGAAAATCACATGGCGACCTTGATAATTGAGATTAGTATAATCAACAGGGACAACTGTGAAAGCGTTTCATAGTGAGTATTGTAACTGAAAAAAAAAATATTTTGAAAATTGCAAATAACAGTCGTGTATTTTTTTAGTTAATATGTAAAAATTCCAGAAATTTTATAGAATTCCATGACTTTTCCATGAATTTTTCGTAATCAAGAGAATTCCCTAACATTTCCCTGTTTTACAGGTCACTGGACACCCTACAAGCTCATACAGTCTGATTTGCAGGTGACGAGGAGGTCGGGGTTTGATGCCAATCGACTGTAATGAGGGTTTTTTCAAAGTGGTTTCCCACTCTTCGTTCATGCAAACAGAGATTAATTTTCTCTACGTTCTATCTTCATCTTACCTACCCCATTAGTGTGGTCCGGACAGGTGTTAAGACGCAGAGCAAAAAATAAATAAAATAGAATGTATAAAAATAAATGTGGAGTAGCAAAGCACAACAATAGGTCACTCACTTTATATATATATTACAGCTGCCACAACTGATACCATAATTATTACACAACCATGGTTTGGCGTTTAAATGAATGTATAATAGTATATATACAAACAATTTATACTGCGAAATAAGCTTCTGATGGCGATATAAAAATATCAATCTCTTATTCAGGCCAAAGTTTTAAAATAAGTGTAATTTATTGGAAGATATTGAAAAAAAAAACATTAATTGATCATGCTATCAAATATCATATGTTATTTAAATGATCATCTGCCCGTAGGTCTATTTGTATGTCTGTCGATTGATCTATCTATTTCTTGATCAATCTACCTATTTGCCCATTAAACTATCTACCTATCAGTCGATGTATATATTCGTTCCCCTAACATTCTATATGTTTATCTTATCCTATCATTCTATCTATATATTTATTTATCTGAAATTCATTAAAAAGATAGTCAACTTTAGTTTTTAGTAAAAATAAAGTCTAACACGAATGTGGTAATCGCGCAAACTGTTAAACTACAAAGTAAATGCAGACTCACTCGAGAATAGATATAATTACTTTTTTTTTTTTAAACAAACCTGGACGTTTGGTTTTAAAGTTTTAAAAATGTAATCCCCGTGACGTATCTTTCCCCGTCAGGTGTAATTTACCAGGGAGCCACGGGCGATGAATAGTTGAAGCGACAAGGCGCGCTGCGGCCGCCGATAAGTGAACGCCCGTTAATGTTTCGGTCCGCGGCGGAACCGTCGCTACCGTTAATTATTAGTCCGTAGTTCTCCCTGGAGGAAGGGGTTGCTTGTTGGTCCAGGATAATCCAGCGACTGCGCCGAGGGCCGTAGACTCACCACACAGCCCCGAGTCACTGGGTTAGGAGACACGGAAATATGGTTGTTTAAGGTGGGGATGTGGGGGGAAAAGGTGTGTTTTTGCAGTTTTTATATCAAAACGTTTTTAGGTCAAAATAAATCAAATATTGCTTCAGTACAAACATCTTACATATAATTTGATAAGCCCGTTTCCGGTAATAGAAATTACGAGGAAATGACTGAACAGATTTTGACAAACAAGCACTCATTTTAACGGTTAGTAGTCCAGGATGTCGGGAAAAATAGTAATTTTCCACGCAAACCCGATTTTCACAGATAATTTTCAGTTTTTCATTCTTTGTTTAATCCCCATGGAAACCGTTATTTGCTGCATGGCTGTAAATCTCTAAACAAAATATATCTCTTTGGCTAAAAAATAATAACTCAAATCTTTAATTTGTTGGGCCGAAAAGATCACAATTTTCTCTTTGGATGAATATTTCTGCAACACATCTAAATTGAGATTCCTAAACTGGGGAAACATTTATTTTTTAATGGAATGTTGTTATCGTTAATTCGCATTTAAATCAGTAATATTGAGCATAATTCAAGAATTAAAAGGTTAAGTTGTTAAATTTGTAAAAAATTTTGTCTACGTTTTGTTTCGCGCGTGATAAGATGATGTTAAATATGATTTGGTATGGATTATAAGCCCAAAAACGATAAAATGATCTTGAATAATGTTTAAAAATAGCCATTTTAACTATCTAAGTATGAGTTTTGGTGTTCATTTTTTCAAATAATGGGTTTTGATGTTCATTTTAGCAAATAGTAACACAGTACAAATGTTAAGCTATGTTTTCCTTTTACCGCTAATTTTGAGGCTATAATATTTTAAAGTAATGTTTTGTGTAGCCCATCTATATTTTCCCATCCTTACAAATACAGTAAGTTCAGTTATATTTCCATGTTGATACTTAATTTTGGGGGAATGATATTTCATAGTACCGTAATATTTGAGTACCACATCAATATTTTAACATTCTTTCTCTCTCTATCTCTCTCTCTCTCTCTCTCACACACACACACACACACAGCACAGAACAGAACCGCACCCCTTACACATGCACACACACACACACACACACACACACACTCACACACACAAACAAACACACAAACACACAAACACACAATCTATAAAACATTCCCTATAGTATAATCTTTTCTCATTGTCTCTCGCACACTTTATCCCTCTCTCTCATACACACTTTGCCCTCACATACACTCTTTATCACACAATTTATCTCACATTATCTTTATTATACTCTCTCTCTTAAGATCTGTCTAAAACGCTCTCTCTCAACCGCTCTCTATCTTCAACGCTCTCTTATCTCTTAAACACTCGTTCACTCTCAAACGCTCTCTTAAACTCCCTCGCTCTCAAATTCCTTCTATTTCAAACTCTATGACTCAAACTCTTTCTCAATCTCATTATCTTAAACTCTCTCTCAATCTAACTCGGTCAATCTCATTGTCAATCTCACTCTCTATATCTCAAGCTATCTATATTTCAAACTCACTATCTCTCAAATCCACTCTCCTTCTCAAACCCACTCTCACTCTCTCAAACTAGCTTTCTCAATTTATTTCTCTAAATATTTCTCTTAAACACTCTCTAACTCTCTCTCAATATTATTTTCTCTCTCTAAATTAATATCTCACCCTCTAACTTTCTCTCTCAAACACTCTCTCACATGCTCTCACGTTTTCTCTCTCTTTCACACTATATCGCTCCCATAATTTTACACTCTCTCTTTCTCACCCAGACATACACTCTCTCACGCATTCTTCCAAACATACTCTCTTTATCTCTCACACCTAATCTCTCTCACTTTCTCTCACACACACTCTCTCTCCTAGCACACACATTTTTTTTATCTTCTCCTAGTATTTCTCTCTATAACACACACATACTCTCACTATTAATCGTTCACTCACTCGATCTCTCTCAATGGCTCATTCTCAATCTCTTACACTCACTTTCTAACACCTCACACTCACACTCTCATTTTCATTTTTACACTCACACACACACACAAAATCACACACCCAAACAATTACACTTTCATTTTCACTATCACATTTCATCAATCTTTCTATCATATATCTTATATATAATTTGATAAGCCCGTTTACAGTATAATAGAAATCACGAGGAAATGACTGAACAGATTTTGACAAAAGAGCACTCATTTTAAAGATTAGAGAATCAGGATGCCGGTAAAAATAGTGATCTAAGACTAAAACCCAATTTTCCTAGCGAATTTTTCATCTTTTCCTTCTGTGTGGGCAGTGGTTCATCTGTACAATCATTATTTGTTTACATCACCATGGAAACCATGATTTGTGTATAGCTGTATATTGGTAAATAAAATATTAATTGTCTTTGTTTCAAAATAGTATCAGCTCAATAATTATTGTCACATGAGTGATTTGGTGCAACGAATAGATAGAGATCTGGGAGAGGGGTCATTTTAATGTTCTCATTGGGGCGAAAAGGGGGAAAATATACGTTTTTATTCAAATTACACACAGAAAATTAAATATCTAAGTAAAGTTGATAGCCTTTGACGAGTAAACAACTAAAAAGTGAGTGAGGGCTTTATTATATACTAGATCATTTCCCAATAAAAAGTTTAAAATACGTTTTAGTGCAATAACCTGCAGCCATCGCTGCAACGACCCACTAGTAGAGTTATTTTTTTCTTCACATGGTGACTTCAACATTCCTTGAATATCTGCCAAGGGTGTCCTGGAATTTAATGACGACCTTTATTCTTCATTTAAAAAGTTTCTCATCTAATGCAACTATGCCCATGACAAATATTCAACTGTTGATGTAACCCAGTGAAGAAAATTAAACTCTATGTTTATAGTGGAACAATATTTTATTTATCTTAGCAAAAATAAAAAGTATTGCTATAAAAATTGCAAAAACATCGACCTCTTCAAAACCACGTTACCTACATCCTTACCTTAAGCATTTGTTTAGACGGGAATATCTGAAAACTGCAATTCAAATAGAAATTGTTAGGCACGTGGACTATATGTAAGACTCGTCGTATAGTTTGGCGGTGATGGGGAGGCTGGGGTTCATATCCTAACTGGGTTTTGTGATGGCTAGTTTCCCTCAATTATTTACCACTCCCCACCACGAATGGAAAAATTATACCTTTATCAACCTTATCTCAGTAGTGAATTAACTAAATTGAGTTAGAATATCCCAGACAGGTATTAAGACTGGGTAAGGAAAAAAAGTTGATCAAATACTAACGTAATATAATAGTTAATTAGGTCCTTGAATCATCTTAACAGTTCTGATTGGGTGAGTCATCACCAAAGGAATAACTTTATTTGAAATTAAAAAAAAGTCACCAAAACTACTTTAATGAATTCACACGCCAAACCCTATGACACCGTGTGTCAATATTGACAACTAGGAACACAGGATACACCAATTTAAGTAATTTTGTTGACACTTACAAAAGTTACTAAGACAATTTTAACTTATTAAAACGTATAATCAGGTGATTTGTAGATGACATCTTTCATAGATGATACCAAAATCTATGACATAATAATAATAATAATAATAATAATAAAGTAAAAAAAATATCAATGTTGTTGACAGCATAAAATATCTTTATATTTTCTAAAAGTTTCTTCCCCTCAGAATCATATCTATGTTGGCTATTCTATATATATATTTGTTGATATCTTTAAAAAATATCCAACTATAGAGTCAACTAAATTATTATAATAATTATTATTATTTTAATTATTTTGGGGTATTTAACGTATACATTGTGGCTAAACTTTTTACTTTCTCATTTTAAGATCAAGTATTGTAATCGTGAAAATTTTCAACCTCAAAATGATGAATCTTTACGTTTTATGTGAACCCGAACCCAAAAAAAGTGGATTTTACAATTAACTTTGTCCCCATATCTGCCTCTATGTCTGTCTATCTATCTGTCCCTGGTCACAAATTTGAAACAGTTTGATGGATTTTGTTCAAATTTTGATTCTATCCCTCAAATGAAGGGTAGTTTAGTGATAATAGATTTTTTTAAATTTGAATATTTTAAAAATTGGCTCTAGCAATTTGGCTAAAGATGAGTGATCTGTTTTTTTTACATAATAGATAATAATATACACAATTTTCTTATAAATATTAATTAAATAGTAGTTTATTATTTACTGACTTTTGAAAAACTGAAAATTTTGGAAAATATCTCTAAATAGATATTTGGAAACAACTTTACATGATAATAAATAATGTTAGTTGATTTTCCTAAAATATATTATTTGGGGGAAGGTTACTTATGAAAGTTTTTAGAAAATTTGAAATATTTCGAAAATAGCTTTTAAGATTGAGTTCAAAATGGGTACCTGGGAATAATTTTTGATGATAAAGAATATATTTCTACTTTTACAAATATAAATAGTTTTAAGGGGTTTACAAATTTTTTTTTGTAGCGTGCACTTATTGAACTAACGTTTATATCAGTAGCTGAGAAACTAGCTAAATATATAACGTAAAAAACATCTAGCCTCCGGCCGTTTATTCATCATTATGAAAGTGGACACCAATGGTAATATGTTTCGGCCATGACAAGAATCGAAACTAATACCCTACATTTCTTTTCACCACGTCTTGATATTCGTTGAGGTTTTACAAATAAATTAATTAGACTGATGGGGAAGAGATTAAGGTGGCATTTTAAAGAAAATGTACCCAAATTGGCGTGGAGGAATAGTGGAAAACCATTTAAAAAAACACCCTCAGTACACCTGACCTGGATTTGAACCCCGATATCCCCATCAATGACGATCTAGACTAACACGAGAGTAGAAAGTTATACATAATACCACCGATGCAGGTGACCCTTAATCTAGAAGGTTTTTTTTTTAACAACGCTTCTTACTACCTGTTCAGGTCATAGGCTTAATGTACTAATTACACTAATGAGTTAGGTATGAAGAAGGTTGAATTTAGATAATATGTTCCTAAATTTGCTTGGAGGTAGAGTGGAAAGCCATTTAGGAAAAACCTTCCTCAGTACACTCAACTGAGATTTGAACCCCGATATCTCTGTCATCGGAAATATAGTTTATTGCGAGAGTAACGCCTTAGACCATGCGGCCACCGAAGCGGGTTTTAGAAAGTTGACGTGCTACTGACTGAGCTAGAAAATCAGAAGAGAATCGACTTTAACAAGGAGGTCTTAAAAATACTGTTCCGTCTCAAATGCCGCGTCACTTCAGGTTTACGGTAAGAGCTATCATTTACCCCGAACAAAAGATACGGTTACATGAATACTACCCTGCTTTTTACTACCTTCCTGAACATCGGCCATGCCAGTTAAAACAAAAACAAAAAAAAAAGCAATCAGTTTTGGTTTTATCCCACCGGCCAACGAGGAGTGCTCTCATCCCGTTTTAAACGTTTCGGCATATAAAAGCTGCGACTCCATGAATCCTGAAATAACACCCATGTTGCCGGTGTTGGATCGTTCTTAGTTTATAGCGAGCCATATTCGTCGACCTTGTTTCTGAGCGTGCCCGCGAATATGCAGTATTTTATCCTCAGGGGAATTACCCCACGCACACTTGCTAGAACAACCGGCGACACATTTTATAGCCCGTGTGCAACAGCGTCACACTAAATGTTAGTCTGACAAGGTTTATTTATTTAGTTTTATATTAAATATAAATTTATCTGTATAAATTAACATCTACTAAAACTAGGACTTTACCAAAGAGCTCAACTTTAAGGGGCCGCCTCAGTAAAAGAGAAATTGCCGCTCAGACGTTCAGCTCTAACGCAATATTTCATTCTAAGATACGTTATTTCAAAATGTGGTTCACGCCAAAATAAAGTCGAAAAATTCCAATAGGGCATTTTCCCCTTAACAACACTATAGTTTGGATTTTATCATTAGAAAATAGTGTGTGAAAATGTAACACTAGCTCATTTTCATTACTTGGTGAGGTATAAGAGTAGGTAGGCTTGATCAAAAGGGGCTCTGAATTTAGTCTTCCTCTAACAAATACAGTGGTATGATTGACTCACAACATAAAATATTAATATATTTGAAAACTAGCACGACCTTTCGACTTTACCTTGAGATAAGAAGTTTCGTAGTTTTCTTTCCCCTATTTATTATTGACACTACAAAAGGTGGCTAACAATGGCTGGTAGTGAAGTTCCCCAAAAGGAGACTGAAAGGAATTTTTTCAACAGATACCTCTTGAAACAATTTAAATAATTTTAAAATATATTTGGGGTTGTGGGTACTATGAATTATATAATACTCCAATAAGCTATCAACTGAGGCATAGAAGAGGAATAAAAAAATATATTTAATAATAGTTCCAGGGCGATAGAGAGGTAGCTTGCAAAGCACCCCCTTCCCCTCGGTACGACCATGTTACGACATATCGTTTGTCGAAAAGTCAAACAAACTATAAGCCATGCTCAAGGAGAGATTCTCCATCAAGTCAGATGAAATGTTCTGACTTAATATCAAAAAGTTAACGATTTTAAATATTATATTAAAATTATGTGTATATTTCCAACGCAACTTATTAAATAAAGATAATTTGAAATAATGATGACATATTTTAAATGTTATAAAATGTGGCTTGTACCGAAATTTGAAATTTGCACCTTTCTTAGATATCGCGCTTCAAAGCTGCGATGCTTACTGTTCATAGCAAGACTCACATAACAGATGGTAGAGCCGTGGCACATTATGTCAGTTGTCCAAGGTTCAAATTCTTAGTCAGGGTAGGGACTATATAGTTTTATACATCCAATACACAACTATACCCGCTTTGACGACAATATGGTCTAAGGCGTCCCTATTACAATAGACTGGTCTGCCGAGTGACATGGAGATCAAGGTTAGGATCCCTCTCGGGTACATTGAGAGTGATTTTTCCTGAATGGTTTAGCACTCTCCTAAGAAAATGCTGTTACACTTCCTCTGAATTAAATTCACATTCGTATAATTAGTATACATTATGTGTCCCCGAACGGGTAATAAGATGTGGTTCTTCCTCTCTCCCCTAAAAAAATTCCCTTGTAAAATACATTAAATGCTCAATTAGTTTATTTACGTCAACTATCAATGAAATAAATATTTACAATAAACAAACTTAATCGGATGTATATAAAAATATAACTCGATGGTTGACCTAATCTAAGGGTTAGGAACTGGTCGATCTCGCGGCAATTTACGGTCTATCGTGTAGAAAAACTACACCGTCATTAAAAGTAGAGCTTTGATCTTATAAACACGTAAACACATCAAGTACAGTCAAGTCTCGGAAATTCAACCTAATGTGGACTGAGATGGTGTAGAGTTATTGAAATGTCGAGTTTTATGAATGAACTCTCATAAGATGCATGTTTACTATATCATGTTTACTAAACAAGGATGAATCACAGTACAGTATTAAATATTATAGGTACAGTTGTACTGTACTGTACTGTACTGTAGTATTCTACGGTGCAGTAACAGTAATATACGTTCAGTACAATATATTACGTGTTAATATAATGGCGTATATACATACGTGTAATATAGAGAAATGCAGTACAGTACTGTACATATAATATTGTATTGATTCAAATGACATGTTACTGAATTGTAAAACTAACACAAACACAGCACTTGTAAAAACACCACATCATGACTGTTCTACTCGAGTTACACAAACAAACTGAGAGGTTATACAGTTGAATGATCTTGGATTGTGATGACTGGTGCCAACAACTGTGTGCACGTGCGCGTGTCGAGTTACAGGGAATGTCGAGTTTCCGAGACTCTACTGTAATTCCAAATAATATTTGAGTGTGACTAAAATAGCCTTGATCTATCATGATCGGTAATTTTATAAGAAATCTAAATAGTTTATTTGAAAATACCTACTTCGGTGGCCGCATAGTCTAAATCAGCGGTTCTCAAACTTTTTTTAGATTGTACCCCTTGGCCATGACTAAAAGTTTAATGCACCCCCAAGATAAAAAAATTCCAGATGACAGGCTTTAAAAAAATAGGACCACTTGGTAAATTATTGATCAAGTTAATCTTTTGTGAAAAAATATCTGTAATCAAATTATTTCAGATGTGACAAATCTATTTAAAGAGAATCCTACTTTTATAGCCTTAACATTATCTCTTATTGAGAATCGTTATGATCAGTTAAAAAAACCTAATTTTACTGTAAAAAGTTGTATACATTTTCTTCACAAATTCGTTCAAAAATAAAGGAAAAAGCAAACATAAACACAATATTTTCAAATGAAATTTTTTAACTGTAATTTTGAAGCTGATATATTATGAATCCCAAAGTTTTTCAGTGAGAGGAGTGTGGCTGCATGGCTTGGCACAACTTTTTAATGTCTGGTTGTACAGTTGAAACTTTAAAGCACATGCGTACCTCAGGTTGAGAACCACTGGTTTAAGGCATCATTCTCACAATAGGTTAGACGGCCGGTGACAGGAATATCAGAGTTAAAATCCTGGTCGGGTTTGGCGAGGTTGATTTTTCCTAAATGGTTTTTCACACTCCCTTCACGAAAATGATTGTACCCTAACTTTAAATTCAACCTTCCTCGTCCCTAACTCATTAGTGTATTTAGTACTTATGCGTATAGCCTAAACAGGTGGTAGGAAGCGATGCTAAAAAAATTAAAAAAATTAAAATGTAATTTTTTATTATATAGTTTTTATACAAAGGTGGGGATACTAGTATTTGAACATAGGATGTGAGGGAAAAAGTAGAATTAGAGTAGAGAAACGATGGGTAATCACGGGACCTTTGACAAGTTTACAAGTTGATCGGGGACCAAAAAGGTTGTAGACCCCTGGACTAATATATAGTTGCACAAGTTGGTGTCTAGCCACGAAAGAATCCAAACCAGGTTGGAGTAGAATGCAACACACACCTCCTGAGCCTTGACGCTGTAGATTAGCCAGGTGCAGTTAAATGCAACACAAGAGTTGAAACCCGATTACTGTGGTAGGCCCCAACCCACAGCAGAGGTGCGTGGAGCCGCAAGGGATGATATTGGTAATAGGCACTTAGCGGGATTGTGACGTCAATCTTCTCTGGACCAATAATACATTATATAGCCCACCCTCCCCCTTATACAAGATTAATTATGGATTTGGTAATACCTATCACTTTTAATACAGAATTTCCAACGTGCACTTGCAAATCATTATCTACGAATAGCTTAACGTAAGGAAGAAAGAGCCGGTCTCTTTAAGTAAATTATATCCTATAGTAAAGGAAAGGAAAATCTAGTACCATAAAACAATCCTCGCTAAAATAATTAGAGGTGTGCAAGTAGGCATTTTACACTTCTAGTAGAGTTTGAAAAACGAGTTTTATTCGAGTTCAAGTAGTAGAAAGCAATAATATTTGTACAATACATATTTCAAGTTGAATTTCTGTAGTGGATCCATGCATAAACCATAAACAAGCAAAACATATTTCTTTAGAATTACATTTTTATGCGAAAAAATTTAAAATCACATAAATTGGAATTTTTATATAAATTTAATAGTGGTTTAATTTTTTTAACTAGACAAAATGAAATATTGAGAAACTCTATTTAATATGAAACTATTTATTAAAATCGAATAAAATCAATTAAACTAGACATTTTCGAGAAAAAGATCGACAATTCTAAGTACTCAAATTTTTCAATTTGTGAAAATCGAGTCGAGCTCAAGCAGCTACTAAAAGTAAAACCAAACTGAAATTTCAAATACTCGCACACCCCTAGGAATAATGTATTATCTGGATAGCACAAATACTTGTTGACAGCCCCTGGTTTTGAAAAAAATAATCTATAAAGTGGTTTTCTTTTTTTTCTCCGCTCTGGCGAGGGGACGGGCATTACTAATCAGTCAAAATATCTGCGGTGTCATCTGAATTGAGGGAGTGTTGAGAAAAGTGAGTATGATTAGTTGATTGCTTTAGTGGAAAGTTGCTATAGGAATAGGATGAAAATGCATTCATTGTCAAAGTTAATGGTACAAAAGGTGAGAATACTCTTGGTCAAACCTCACTCGATTCATTTGATCCTTGATGCACTAATCTCTTCAACATCCGTTGTAACAAGCACAGTCTAAAAATTCATCATTTCCTCAATGCCTCTAAACTAAAAGGGAAACTAATTTATAAACTATTACCATTAATGGGACTATTCACGAGATTAAAAATAAATCATTACTCGTTCAAAGATTTTCACTCAAGGTAGGCCTATTAAGTGATGAGTAATGAGTAATGACTCATTAAAATAAAATTTTGGAAAGGGAATGAATCAAAGTATTGTAAGCTAGTGTTGCGTCAATGACTCATTTAGAAAGCGGTATGCTTCCAAAGACATGCAGGAAATATCAATTTAAAGCCACCACACGCCATCAGGAAAAAGTTTATTTTACTGTGAGAGCTGGTAAACTCAAATTCGCCATATTTTTTTTATGACCAATTCGCCCCTTGTGACAATTGGCAGCAGGGTTTCCCACCCAGGATTTAGTGGAACCAAGCAAGGTAAGCTCGCTGCTTTTCATGGTAAACGGAGAGAACATATAGTATAAACCATAAAAGATAGTAAGTATATTATACTAAAAGAATAAAAAGTAAGCCAAACACAGCTTTAAATCTGATGTTGATTTTATCTTTTTCGATTAAAATGAGAACAATATCAACTAATGACGCCATCAGAAATTCTTCCAGGGGAACGCGTGCGCCTAGTAAACCTTTTGTGGGCACTGGCATTATACTGGCATATAACTATACTAAAAATGTATAAAATGTAAATAGTAAGGTTTTGCTTCAACCCGAACGCAACTAGGTAAGTAAACTTGTAAAAATAAAATGTCATACATTTACAATAAGTGTAAAATTCCACTCTATCCATAACTCTATAAATAATTTGGTATCATAAATTTGGGAATTTGGTGACATTATTTAAAAATCCCATATCTTATTCAGTATTACACATTATACACTGATTCAATACGCTTAGGTTGAGGATACTATGTTCGTGGGTTCAAACCCAACCGGGGTCGACGGATTTTTCTTGGGCGATAAAAATATGTAGCACAACTTCCTTCGGTGGGGAGGCAAAGCCGTCGGTTCTATGTCGATTTTGTCACGCAAAAGAACCCTGGAAAAAATGTGAAAATACATTTCCGGCAAAATTGGTAGAAACTTTCTGCCTCACTTATAGAAATTATCGTGTGCTGATATAATCAGTCAGTTCAGAAAGGAAAATAAATAAAATAAAAA
>CABFWB010000676.1:155164-168524 GCA_902151455.1 Timema bartmani | reverse complement strand
TTTTTTTAGGAAGGAAGCCCTAGGAAGGTAAATATATGGAGAAATGATTATTTTAGTGAAGTCAAATAAACAATTTTGAAATGTTTTAATTCTTACAATCTTATAATTTGAACTCATTTCACAGCCGTAGATAAAAACACTACCAAGGTACTTAAATGGATACTGAAACCGTCTACAAATTTGATTTGTAACTATTTCTAAAAAGCAGCTTTGTTTGAAGAAAAAAAATTGCATGGCGAACTAGAAGATTAAATGAATGTTAACAATATTTTCTTGTAAAAGAAGACAAATTCATGTATTAAATTAAATTGGAAATCACTGCGGGCGCTCATGATATCAACGTACATTGTGTACATTAGATATTGAACCATGACTCAGCTTTACAAAGTAAATAGCTATAGGTTGAATGAAGCTAGCTTATAAATATATACAGAATATCTCAATAAAATGTACACAGACTTTGAATGTTAATACCAAACATAAAAATGGGGATAAAATAAAAATGATAGCGAAATGTTTGATAGTAGTGCTTTAACTGCACCGTAAATAGTTAAGTAGTGGTCCATTCCACCAGATGGCATCTCAACAATGTAAATGAAAATGGCGTATCCGCGTTTATCGTTTGAGTAACGTAAGCGTGTTATTGAAAAATGGAGAATGTCAAAGAGGTGCAAAGACGTTGGAGGAGTGAATAGGAAAAACCACCACCAATAGGGTAACCAATGCAAGATTATGTGATAGGTTTGAGGTTGATGAAACAGTTACAAATGTGAACAAAGGGCGTCCCGGAAGACCGAAAACGTCTACGGGCAATAAAAGTGTTGCGGTACTGTTACATAGACTAACACAATCCCCGAATAGGAGTAAGTCTGCAAGCCAATGATTTCGCGAGAGTGGTGTTTTTAAATCCATCACATTTTGCGGAGTGTAGAGTGGAAGCCATACATTCCGAGACTACTTTCATGCAATGAATGAAGAAGACCCAAATAAGCGACTTAAATTTGGTGAGTGGTATTTGCACACGTGTGAAGGGAAGCTTTTTAAGATCGAATGGTTTGGTCTGATGGAGTTAGTTTTTAACTAATGGTAATGTTAATCGAGCTAATGGAGCAACAAGCAGTTAATCTACCAGGGATATTAGTGTGGTGTTATAGGGTCATTTGTCTTTGAAGCGACTGTCACAGGTCTCAACTAATTAACAACGTTGCAAGACAAAATCTTACCTCCTTTTAGTGACCTGTTTTGGGATGAAGAGTGCATACTTTCAGAAGGCTTGGGCACTAACAAATCACCACACTGATGTTTGAGATTTTATCGATGTCACTTTTCCCGGGAGATGGATAGAACAAAGAGGAAGTGTGGAGTATCCACCTTAGTCTCCTGACTTAACACCAATGAACTTTTACCTGTGGGTTACTCTAATGAACATTATGAAAAAAACACAACTATAAACACTTCAAGACATGAGACAAGAAATTAAAAATTCATGTGCTGCTATTCCGTTAGAATCAATACAGCGCTTATGTCACTTTGGTGCACATCATTGTCAACGAACCATTGGTACGGATAGTAGTCATTTTGAAAATTTGTAACTTTAAGCTAACCAACACAATAAGATGTATATCCTTATACTTGTTAAAATATATGGTAATAAAATGTGTATATATTTTATCAGGATAGTTATATATATGTATATATATATATAGTAACAAAAATTACAATAGGCTATATATAGCACGTGTATGTTAAATACAACTTGCTTTACGGATGAGATAGGGAGCTTAGTAGCCAAAATAGGGTAATCCAATCCACCAATCGGTTAAAAAGAAGATAACACGCATTTGACTTGAGGAAGTACTTATTTCTTGAGAGGATTTATCCGCTTTGAGCTCCAGGAGGAAACTAGAACCGAAAAAAAAAAAGTTGATGGTTCTGTAAAGAAACGAGCCGACAGAGAGGGGGAGGAGCAGGTTTAGGGCGGGAAACTGGGCGTCAGAGTTTTCAAAAGGAGCTCGCAGCTCAAAGTGTTCACGAAGTTAGAGCAATTTATGATAGAAGCCTCAGTCAAACCTAGAGACGAGACTAGACGCGGCAACACTCACCCGCCAGCTCGGGAGAAGGGGCTAAGTCCAATACATTATTAGACATCTATTATTATTTTATCAGCACATTCAAATGCACATACCGAGTAAAACTATTTCCTGTAGAAAGCCATATTATGAAACTAATATTAACAGTGCCACCGGTCGGTATCAAAACAAAAACAATTCAGTTATAATTGCTAATGTCATCATGATTGCTATAGAACAGTGGCATTCAACCATATATGCCCGCGTACCCCCAAATATAATTTCTCATTAACTGTGTACCCCCAAAGTTGTTAGAGCATAATTACTACTAAATTAAATCAAATAAATTACATCCTAAATAATGTATTAAATATAATAAGTTTTAAATGAGAAAAATACAATATATATAACTTATTTAAAATTGTATCAGTTGTTTTTTGGTGTGAAACGTGGTTTCTTACCTTATATGACGAAAATAATAATAATAGGGTGTTCGAAAACAAGGTGCTAAGGAAGATATTTGGTGAAAAGGGGATGAGGATACTGGGGAATGGAGTAGGACACATAATGATTAATTTCAAATAACCTGCACTCATTACAATTTAATGTTAGGATAATCAAGTCTCGTAGAATACGGTGGGCAGGGTATGGAGCGTGAATGGGAGAATCTAGAACCATGTTCAGGGTATTGACTGGTAAACCCAATGTGAGCGGGACTGGATATAATTAACCCAAGATAGGGATAGGTGGCGTACTTTTGTGGAAATGAACTTTCGAGTTCCTAGCGCCATAGATTAAGTAAGTGAGATTTTACGTACGAGTTCCGCCTTTGATGTATTTGCATATCCAAGGTTAAATACCACTGCTATAGAAGGACAATGTACAACACATTTACCGTGAAAGGCCTTACCTTGAAAGATTACACTATGACCCTATCTTATTAGCTATATCATGGTGAAATAATACACGGTAAGCAAGAATAATGCTCAGTTACCTTACAGGGAAAACCAAGGTTACATTAAGTTGATAACAAATGGGTATTAAAATACAAACATTGGATTAAGAGATCAGTGACCTTATCCTTGGGAATAAGGCGTCAACCTACTCTGGTCTAGTTTGCCGCTGACAGGAATGTCAATGTTCAGATCCTGCCAGGATGTTATGAGGTAATTTTTTTATCAAAAATTGTTTTCCACTCACTCTCTACGAAAATTCGGATATATTTCCAACAAACTATCCATTATTCATTCTTCCTCTTGAGTGAACATATGCGGACAGGTATAAAGGCGTGGGAAAAACAATTTTTTGTAGTATTACTCACACTAGATATTTTTAACGGATTTGTGAAAGGATACAAGTAAATAATAATCACTATACAGACCATTGCCTGGAAAGAAGACGTAAAAACCAATTCAAGGTCGGTCGGGATGGAGCACAACTTATGGCCGTGGCATATTTGTTTTTGATAATTTTCTCGACTAGAGAAATTTATGTCTTAAGAGAAACTCAACTTTAAACAGAGTAGGCCTACTGTCACTCTCCTGTTAGATTATATTGCCGATGACAGGGAGATCCGAGGTTTGAATACCGGTCGGCTGTACTGAGGGTGGTTTTCCAAAATTGTTTCCACTCTCTCTTCATGCAAATGTGGGTACACCTCCTCTAACTTCAACCTTCCTCATCCTTAGCACACTAGTGTAATTAGTACTTGTGGTTATAGCCTGAACAGGTAGTAAGACGCAGTGCTAAAAAAAGCGTACAAAAGCGTTCGTCATTTCATTGGATGTAACGAGTTAAGGACTAAATTAAGCACCTTTTGTTTTTAATCCAAGGTTAGAATTAATTAAAAAATGTATAGAAAGATTTATAATCTTATTTTTGATTAGGATACCAGGAAAACAATACATTTAAGATTTCAAAGCCTGATATGATTAAAATGGAGTAATTATAATTTGAGTCTAATATTCTCAACATAGTTTAAATTTAGCTAAAATATTCTGCTCAAAGCAAAAAAATTAATTGCCCAGCTTTTTGACTCACTGTTAAATTTATTTATTTACGTACGCATACTACAGCAGCCGCCTTCAGTTTCTACAAGCCCCTCCCCTCACCCCCCGCCCATTCCCTTCCCTGCGTTAAGTCACCAAGCAGTAGTTTAGATGTGGTACGAGACTTGCCCCCTTTTTACAAGCGAACTTGTCATTTCCCTTTCATCTTTCAGCCTTCCCAGTTCTTGAACATCTACTTTCAAGGACATGTCAAGTTAAATGGGAGGGGAGGGGGAAATGTAGCAGCAATTTGTTCGTAGCATAAGAATGAATATCTTTCATTTACATAATTATTTCCACGCAGAGAACGAGTTCTTCCGTGCACTTGTTTAAATCTACACGCATAATGTAAGTTGGGGGTAGGGGGGGGGGGGGGTCATCCACCCTTTCCCCCCCCCCCCACCCCCCGTCGGCNGGAGATACATCCTTTCCCTCCCAGCACAATCGCAAGTGAGATAAACGTTTATACGCCACGATGAAAGTTATTTGTTTAAGTATATCAAGGTGACTATAAAAAAATCATTGAATTGAAAAATCCTGACTTTACTTAGAACAAAAATTCCAATTTCCCTAACCTAAACCCAGATTGAAACAGAAAGTGTTAGTTAAAAATAAAAATATTTATTTTATATAAATAAACATTTTTGAAATACACATTGAGGCAATAAATGGCGATTCGGTGCGATAAGATTAAGTTAGAATTAGAAGTAAAAAAAATGCAACTCGTTTCTAGGCAGATAAATGTAGGTCCAATACTTTTCCTGTCAACTGAACATTTAATTGCATTTCCATGATTTTACAATGAATAATTAATTCCCTGACATTTCCATGTTTTCCAGATTCCCTTCGATTGTGGTCATCCTCTGTATTCAAATAAATAAATAAATAAATAAAAACATTACACAACGGTTAATACCGAGGACATTTTATGTTTTCGTATTGAATGCTTAAAAAAATAGTACTGATTGTAATAGTAAAAACAGATCAGCAAATTTTGTTTTGTTTATTTATATGAAGTATTTAACGCGCACGTTCTGAAATTATTGATTTTATCAGAACACGAGAAATTCTATGAGCGAGAACGAAAGGGTCTACCAATTTTGCCGGGAAAGGGATTTTCATATATTTTTCAGGATTATTTTACATGTCACAAAATACATGGGACCCACAGCTTTACTTCTATTCCGTAGGAAATTGTGTTAAGGATTTCTATCACTCAAGAAAAATCCGTCCATCACGGTTGGGTTTGAACCCACGGACATCGGGTCTTGAGGCTAGAACTTTAGCCCCAAGACCAGCACGAGGTCGACCCCATAAAATTAAACCCAACACAGTGAGTGGTTTGTTTGCTGAGCCGATTCATTACATAAAACCTATCACGACGCCATGATGTGTTATTTGTTTGTACGAGTTGTTCCAAAAAATAACTTAGTTCAGTTCCTCAAATATCAACAAGAAGTTTTTCAAAAGTTAGTCTACGAATATTTTGACCAAATCGAGACGAGTTCTCCCCTTTTGGATACGAAACGTTAACGTGTAAGTGTCGTATAAGTGCTTGAATCACAAGTTGCCGATGATTGTAGACTTTATCTTGGGCAAAGCAGGGTTATTCTAACCATTGAAATACTGGATAAGTTCCGAACAAAGTAAACCAGATGTATTAACTGGCTATGGTCAATGTAAACTGGAACCTTGAGAGTGATATATATCTCTAGCCTGAATAATTGGTAGTCATATGGTCACAGATCCCATAAACGCCGCTTCATGATGAGTGAGGGCTACCTAGCAGTGGGAATTGCTGTGTTGTATTTCTAACCCCTCTTGTGTACCACACGATTCTTGCCATGAATGGTTGATCTACCATAGGGGAACGTGAAATCCAAGATGGGGTGGAATTAACAGTCTCCCGATAGATGCGCGTTACTAAAAGTGAATCGAAGTCGTAACGAGGACCATATACAGAATGATGCAGATTGTATAGGCTCTACTTCAAGATTCAACCCCCAACACCCTCACAAACTTCCAACGACCAGCATTACCTTGTACCCCAAATACGAACCTATTACTCCACTGTATTAGTTTCCATCCTCGTGACAATAAACTTATAGCTAAATTTCTAATCACGTGCATCGTACCTTACCCGGAGTACGGATAGGGGTGAGAAAAGAGGGTTGTCAGTCACCCTGCTCAACAGAAGAAAGATAGTTTCCAAAAAACATGTATCGTATAAAAAAAGACCTGATACGATACCTTAAACATTGTGTATATTAAAAACTCTCTGAATGAACTGCTGTAATTATATATTATTTACTAACAATATTTATGGAAAATCAGCCTGGTTGAGGCATCGTGTTCAATTAAAATTGTGTCGACATTAGTTCAATGAAAGAACTAGAGTAGGTCATTATGCCCCCCTACTATAGCACTAGGCACTTAAGTTGAAGAGGTTTAAAAGTAAGTGGGTTGTCTTATATTGAGTTAATACATTATATACACGGTGACCATATATTTCTGACAGTGAAAATCGGGACAACTTGGCAACATTTTTCAAAAATAGCATAGGTGCATAAGCTTAACATAAGGTATAAGCATAAGCAAGAACAAACATATACCAAGATTTGTTTATTTTTAGTAATTAAAAAAACACAAATTACAATAATATGCCATCGTTATAAAGAAAAATGGGCTCCGTAAAAATGGTAGTCAAAACTACTGGACTCATCTCAATCTCTAAGACTAAGTGGCTCACAGTAACAAGTAATTTTAAAGTTTAAATAATAAGAGTTTTGAGAAAATTCTATTTCGTAAAAATATAATAGGCTATTAAAAATTAAGAAGTTTTATTTGTTCATTTTCCTAATTCTACTCATTTTCAATGTTCCTGGCAGATGAAGATGATGGTTTGGGCTTCAATAATATTTATTCGATGAGGCCAGAGCTTTTAAAAGATTCTTGTTTTTCTTAATGTTCTCCTACATTTCTGTATACGACGTTTGTGAACAGTTCATTTGTACCACTCAAAGTGCTTTAACACAAGCAATATACATTGAGGACTTTTCAGCACCCCAAAAGTTGTTTATCAATGAGAATGTCCACTCAACTGAAGTGTTGGTTCCTGGCAGGTAAAGAACACATTTCACAAACATCTTAAGATTATGAACAGTTATCTCATCATTTTTAAAGTCCTGGAACATAGTCAACCACCCTTTGCTCCGTCGAACAAACCATCAAATGAAATGGGTGGCATACTTTCTTGAAACAGAGTCCAACTTTCTTCTAATTCTTCCCATGTCACCTGTTTTTTTAAATATATCCAACATAGTTTACTCAAGCTTTCTACATTTTACTTCCAGAGATCTAAATAGGTTATACAGTGGTCATAAAAAGAACACATAGTATCCTTCAGGAATTGTAAATCACAGCCTTGTAGTGCAGCGTTTTTTCTTTGGAGCTCTCTAACTTTCATTGGTAGAAATGAAGATTATTTTCTGTCAACAAAGTTTTTATGTAAAATCAAATATTCACGTGCTGCTTCTGTTGCTGATACTTTATCTCCTTCCATCTTTTTCACAACTTCATTGAAAAGAGATGAAACATTGTGCAGGAACCATAGCCAGAATTCTCCGTTTGGGTCTCCAAAAAATTATTTTAGCACCACAGGAGGGCTTGCTTGGGATATAAAATAGCTTTTGAGTGGCTCCATCATTTGTAGAAAATGCTCCAAATCAGGTAGAAGTCTAAGCCATCGTGTGTTCGAATAAGACAACAGTTTCTGGTACTCTATGTCAATGAATTCGCAGAGCTCCTTCAGTTCTGCCACTCGCACAGTGTAAATGTGAAAAAACTTAAACAATTTCACAATTATTACCTCTGCATCAACAGGAAGCGTATCGGCAGCACTGTTAATGCAGTAATTGACAACATGCGGCATGCAACCTACAACAACTAAGGATTTTTCAGTGCTTGCTGATAATTTACGAAAGGAGTTATTACAGCCTTTTATTTTTGAACCCCCGAAATTCGTTTTGGTGTTGTCTGCAGACATACCAACTAGTTTATTGACCAGCTCATTGCGACTTAAAACAGAAAATACAGTCATTTAGTTGATCATTTGTTTCACCTGGTAATGTGTCGAGCTCTAAAACTTTGACATTTATACAAGTAGGCACATGAAAATATCTCACAACGATTAGTATTAATTTTTCAGCACCATGGTTTGAGCTGTCAACCATTACTGTAAAACAAGACGTTACACTTAATTCTTGCAACAACTGTCTTTGACATTCTGGAGCTAAGAATATGTTTTACCATGGCTTCGTTTTTTGTTCTTGCAGCAGAGTATTTTGGCTCAAAAATGTGGAAATAAGTTTAGATGTGCAATATAACGATCTAAAACTATGACTGTGTTTTATTGTGTGAAACGCAAGAACTGCCTCTTTTGCTACAATTTCATTTTTGGCTAAGTAATTCTTAGTAACGAACTTACTCATTTAAGATGTCATCGCAACAGCATTAACTCAAGCTAAGTGTTTTTTAGTCTTACAAGTGAAGCTTGATGTCAGAGAGGCCACCATGAGCAATATTAATCTTGCTTGAACATTGAGTGCAAAATGCAACATGTGGGTTATGTTCACGTCTCTATATGGGATAGTCCTTTTGTAACACATCGTTAAACGAACATTTGCGATTTTTCGCTTCTTTCTTTGCGATTTGCTTGCTATTACCACTCATGCTTTCGAAAAATAAAAACAGAACAGCAAATCATTGTACAAAATGAAAAAAAAACAAAAACGATGAAGCGAAATAGAAAAACACACGGTCACGGACTGTCACAGCTCAGTATAAAACTGAAAACGGAAGCTCGCGCGACCTTGAAAGGTTGTGAAGAGGGGAGGGGTAGCGTCGAGCCGCCCTACCACCACCGCCAGCGGTGCAAAAGCAAAAACACACGGAGTTTATTCAGATACTCTTAATAAAATAAAAATATTATAAATGTAATGATTTCGATATTTTTACTTTACTGTACAAACTTTTCCTATCAGTCAGCCAATTCGTGACATTTTGGTCGTTATTTGGGACGTAGCCCTTAAAATCGGGACTGTCCCGATTTTTTCGGGACGTATGGTCACCGTAATTATATACGAATAACCATGCACGTGGAAACAAGGTTTGGAACAAGTTACATAGCCAAAGCCCCTGGTGGCAACTTGTTTCTGCAACAAAGTGCACGGAGTCAAAATGATTGACTCAATATTGAAGCTTGCAGGAAGGGCGATGGATTCAACCCCCCTCAACATCCAAGAATATAACAGGGTCGTTCGTCACAAGGTGACGCGTATTGGAAGGAAACGCTCAAACAGGGCCAATCGCGTGCGTGAAATTGCCAGAGCGTTAGCTCGTTTTCTTCATCCCTACCCTCGAAACTCGGCTGTGACCTACTTGAAGCGACCAGGATATTATTACCTATTTTATTTTTTCTAAAGGCTTATACGCAAACTTCACCTTCTCATATTAATAACAAAACAGCTCCATTACGTGGATATAATGTTTTAAACATGATACAGAATATTAGCGATTTAAACTATATAGCCTAGAACAAAATGAGGAAGATACACTTTTATTCAAATGAGTCACCATTCATCTTAACAAGAGTTAACAAACAACTCGTAGTTAAAAATTACTTTTAACGTGTTTTTTTTTGTTGGTCTATCATATGTGTGTATGCTAATGATTAATAAAATTTAGTTTTAAAATAAGAATTAAACTTTTCTAGTATTTTTATTGACATTAAAATGTATACTAGTTTCACAATGAAAAATAAATACATTTTAAAAACAAATAAAAACTCTCTTGTAAATCACCTAGAAAGAATAATTACAAATGTGAAAATAAATATCCCGAGTGTAATCGGTCGTGATCAAACAGCGATCAATCAGATCAAGTCTCAGACAATATAGTCAATTGCCCACTCTTTACGGATAATATACGAGTAGTTGATAAGAATTTAGAAGTATTTAGATTATGGAGTTCATTAAAGGAAAATAACTTTAAGTGAGTCACGCTAAAAACTATCTATGACAGATATTAAATATAGTATAATGGAAACAAACAATTCAAAGGCAATAGCTTTAATTTTGTTATTATCTACATACATTATACTACTATAAAGCCACGTGGCTGACTCACTCACTCACTCACTAACTCACTGACATTAATGTTTACCCACTTCCAGATGAGCTAGAAACTTGAAATTTGGCAAACTTATAGATTCTAGCCTATTACCGACGGGAAAATTCCAAAAACCTAAAATTTTTAATATTTAACCCCCGAAAAAAAATGCAAAATGGCGGAGCAACCTTAAAGTCGGTGCGGTATATACAATACAATACCGGTAATTTTAAGTTGATACTTTCAAAACAACGATGGAATTACATTAGTTTACATCCACTTGCAAATAAAACTCACTGGGGGTTTGGGGCCGGAGCCCCCAACGAGCAAAGCGAGTATTTATATAAAAAGCTAATCACACCATTCCCTGCGGGTACACTTCCTATAAGTATACCCTTCCTCATCCTTAAAACCATTGACTTAATTGGCACATAAGCTTACAACCCGACCGAGGAGTAAGATAAGGTGCTAGAAAAGAAATTCCCCTACTTCTGTGGCCGTATGGATTAAGGCACTACTCTCGCAGTAAACTAAACTGCCAATGATAGGGATATTGAGATTTTAATCTTGGTTGGGTGTATTAAAGTTTAAAAAAATATTTTCCACTCTCCCTCCACGCAAATGCGGGTACAATTACTCTAAATTTAGCCTTCCACATCCCCAAAACCATTAGCGTAGTTAGTAAATAAGCGTATAGCCCGAACGGGTAATAAGACACGGTGCTAAATAAATAATCAATATGTGATTAATAAAACGAACCAATTAACAAACTATTTTTGGACCCCATCTGGGATCGAATTCGGACGTGCCTTATAACTGTGTTTGTCCTCTATAATTACTCAGGCTTTGAAACAATCTAATCATATTGTCAAACGAGAGATAATCGAATGCATTTCAATAATTCACTTGTAAGAGCTAAGGCAAGGCAAAATTTTAAAAGGATTCTCAAATGTAAAAATAGCTTAGTATTTAACTAAACACTAGTTTATCATAAGTTGTAATGGGATGTGCATTCCTTGTAGCACGGATTGAAGTGAAACGCAAATAAAGCTATGATTGTATAGCACAAAATATAGTAGAACGTAATAAGCGTTGGAGTTATATGTGCATGATATTATAGTGTAACACGGGCTTTATTAAACATTAAATGTGAACTCTAATCATGCAGCATAAGCTGTGATGGAAGGTAATTGTGAGCTCTGACCATTTAGAACAGATTGTAGTAAAATATAAATATGTGAGTCTAGATCATACAGCAAGGGCTCTACTGGAAAGCAAAGGTATGTTCGGTACATACATGATCGTGTAGCATAAGCTGTATTTGAGAGCATGTGCAATGTATGATCGTATATCCCAAGCTTTAGGGAAAAGGTAAATGCGAGTTTTGATCGCGTAACACGGAGGGCTGCAAATGGTAGACAACTCCTCAGTACATGTAGACTGCAGAGGGAGCACTCATCCTTATCGGCAATAGTTGTTCCCCTTCATTCCCCATTTGCACAAGTGGCAAAACGCTCTCAAAGTTTGTAAAATTCCTCCTTCCTCCCCCCATAACCCCGGTGGCAAGCACTCTGAGAACTCCCCTTCTTCCCCTCTAGGCCACCCCTGAGAGGAACTGTCAACGCCACCGCCCCTCGGAGAAGTTTCAGCCTCCAGTGCACTAACGACGCACGACAAGGGAGGAGAGGAAGATTAGTTTATCTGATCCCTGCGACTTTCACCCTTCTTCCTTAGTATTAGATACCATGGGGAGGAATCGGCGAGTAGATCCATGGGTGTAGGGGGTGTTTTCTGAAACAGGTTTACGCGAACTTGTCGAGGTACTTCCCCCCTCAGTAATCAATAATAAAACAGAATTATTTAGGGATGGTTTGCAAAATCGTCAATCTTGTTAATGCATGGTAAAATTAGAACGAATAAAATAATGTAAACCAACTTTTAATCATTTTAAAGGGAGTTCAAAATAATATTTATATTATATTTTCCATTTTGTGCCTCATAGATATTATTTTATTTTTATCAATTAAAAAAGTAAAATAAACAAGCACTGCGATCTACCTATATCAGTTCAATAGAAAATATACACAAATTTCAACTAAAAGTAGACTCTATGATGAATATTATTAGGGCACTTAAGAAACACACAAATAGCTCAAATATGCAGTTTTGAGGTGGGACGGAAGGGGATGAGAGGAAAAGCCAGTGTTTTGCAGTTTTTATGGCAAAACATATTTTTAGCGAAAATAAATAAAATACTGCTCCAATTAAAACATAAAATTTAATTTTCTTCGCATGGTGACCTTAGAATTTCTTGAATATCTGTCAAGGGAGTCCTGGAATTTAATGACAACTTTTTCTCTTCATTTAAATAGTTTCTCATCTAATACCGCTATACTCATGACAGATATTAAGGAACTGCTCATTTCAAAATGTGAAGATAATTAAACTCTTATGCTTGTACTGGAGCAATATTTTATTTATTTTAGCCAAAAAATGTTTTACAATACCAACTGCAAATACACTGGCCTTTTATCGCGTTCCCTTCCATCCCACCTTAATGAATACATTTAAGTATAAAATTAGTAGAGCTAAATTAATACGCAAATAAATAATAATGCTTTATGCAGCATCTTGAATCGAGCTCAGTTTTCCTAAACTGTGTATATCAGGAATGTAAAACTTCATCTCTCTCTCTCTCTCTCACCATATATATATATATATATATATATATATATATTTATATTTATTTAATCACCGCGTATAACCTGTTCAGGTTATAAGCATAAATGATCATTACTTTGAGGTAGCGATAAGGAAGGAAGCATTTTAGAGATAATATACCCTCATTTGCGTGGAAGGAGAGTGGGAAAACCATCCTTAGTAAGGCCAACCGGAATTCGACCTCCCATCTCTCCGTTATCAGCAGGTCAAACCAACATGAGAGTGACGCCTCAGACCATTCAGGCACTGAAGCGGGTGTTTTATAATTAGAGCCGATATGAAAATTTAAAATACTGAGGGAGCCGCATTTCAGAAGATTCTAGATTGTCAACATCTTAAGCTAAAAAAAAAAAA
>CABFWB010000676.1:119142-153159 GCA_902151455.1 Timema bartmani | reverse complement strand
TCTTAGGTGGACAAAGATGCGCCTCTTTTCTCATTGATTCTATATCATTGTATATTATTTTATGCGTGTTCTTATGTGGAGTGGTGATGATACAATGTACATTATTCCGTTCAGAAATCTTACGAGTTTATAGAAAGAGAGAGAAAGTCTGTGCGGTGTGCCATACCATTTATTTACTAGAAATTTGAAGCTTTAATTTTGAAGCAAGTGTGTGAGTTTAAGACTTTTAAATCGTTTGTTGAAATCAATATAATTGATGACAAACGCATGTCCGCAAGCCGCGATCTATAGGGTTTTATCAGAGAAAACAGATGTTCACACAATCGTGTGCTGCCATCCATTGTAAATATGTTATGAATAAATTTAGCAATTTTTGGAAATCGCTTTCTGGTGTGTAAAGATAAAAGTTCTGTACACCAACACCACTCACTATAATAACACCAGTAAAGATATATTTCCAAAATTTCATTTATAAAATCCCAAATGTTGTATTTACTCAACGTTTTTAAAAAGAAGAATCTTGCCGCATCGTATGTTGGTTCGAAAGGTCCGCAGGCCGCATATAATAGTGGATCGGGCCCCAGGTTTGAGATGCCCGATGCATATGGTAATCTTCAAGCCAATATGAATCCCATTAGACGAGAAATTGCCATGCAGACGTTCAGCTCTAACACAATATTTAATTCTACGATGTGTTATTTCAAAATATAGTTCTTGCCAAAATAAATTCGAAAGATCCCATTAGGGTTCTTTCCCCCAAAAATACCTCGCTTCGGTCTAAGGCGCTTCTTTCACAGTAGACTAGACTGCCGATGACGGGTAAGTTGAGGTTCGAATCTCTGTCGGGTGTACTGAAGGTGGTTTTTCCAAAACGGTATTCCACTCTACCTCCACGCAAATACAGGTATACTTTCTATAAATACAACCTTCCTTGCGGAGCTAAGAGACTAGGATTGATGAAAAAATACTTTATATTTAGTCTTCCTCTAACAAATATAGTATTTTTTATAGGATCGCAAAAGAAAAATTTCAAGATATTTGAGAACTATCAACGAGATTTCCTATTTACCTCGAAATAAGAAGTTTCGTAAGTTTTATTTCCCCTCATTATTGAAATGACAAAGGGTGGTTGTAGGTAAAGGGCGACAGGGAATATAAGCTAGGATAGAATAGAGTAATAGTGCTAGAAAACGACAAAGAGCATTCTATTTAAGCCGTGTGGCCTGACAGCGATTGATACTTACTCGTTGACCGAAGCGGCCGCCTTATTTATATATATGTTGAGGCAAATAAAAATTTAGAGGACAACGTTTTCAAAATTGTACTATTCATATGTTAAGTTACTGTATTCACACATGCATCACATAAATAAGAGGGAATGAGAACTAATAAATACCTAAAGCAAGATTTTCTTTGCATAAATAGCAAACTCAAATGACCGTATTCGTGCCAACAGTTTTGCAGAGAATTTAGAAAAAAGTCGAACCAAAAGGGTTTTATTTTTCAAAAGGTGTGACGTCCATGTATTCAAGGGAGTAAACGTTGAGAGCACCCGGTGGCATTTGACGGCATTTACGAGGGACGTAAACACAAAGTCAAGTGGGCCCAGCACTTTATACACAACACGACCAACTCGCTTTTTTTTTTTACGGCTGTAGAATGTTCTTCCCCATTTATTACTGGTAGAGCTGAAAAAAAAAGGGGCGAAAATATCAAACTGGGAACAGCGATGGATGATAAACGTAAGGTCAAACGCTCGCAGATTTAAGGCTATAGACTAGTCTGGTTTCTTCTTTGTAGTTTGGATATCTATCCTTAAAATGGGTCATGGGTGACAGTATATTTTTTTAAAGCTGAAAGTTATCATATAGTCAAAAGTTTAACCATACATATTTCGTACACCAACGAAAGTGACATTTAATTTGGACTACCAAGAAGCGTTACTCAGGGCTATGGTCGCGGTTGGTACACCTAGCTCTGAATTTGAATGACAGAAATTATATCTGAATACTTTTTCCTCTAGTGTGATTTTCTTTTATTTCTTGATGTTTCTTAATTTCTTACTTCTTTTATGCTCCGCGTCTTATTTACCTTTTGGGGTATCCGCATATTTACTAAGACGCAGTAATGACGAGGAAGGTATAATTTAGTGGATATATACAATAATTTGCGTGGAGAAAGAGGAAAGCCATTGAGGAAAAAGCAACCCTCAGATTACCCGGCCGGGATTAAAACCACAGCCTCTCATTCATCGGCAAGACAGAGCACACGAGGTATACGACTTTGCCCGCGTGCCCATCAGTGTGAGCGCAATAAAACAAAGCACTAATAATATCCTCCAATCCCCCCTGAAGAACCTGTATAAACAATAATCATAAACTACAGGTTTATGTTCACAAGTGATAGTTAAATCTCCTAATAATGATGACGGAACTGTAGATAGGCAGGATTAGAACTGAGGACGACCTCGACAGGCCTCAAGGGGCACCAGGAGAAACGGACACGCTCCCGACGTTGTCAATATTGACAAATGTTCGAAATACAACGGAACTATGTTGCCGCAGCGATTGACAAACACGGTCTGAACGTGCGACGACATGGCAACCTCCGGAAAATACACAACGTCCCAATACAATATAACCCTGCAGAGTTGTGTTTGAAATCGTTACACACGACAAGAGTGTTCTGCAGGAGAGCATAACCCACCCCTGCAGCTGCTAGCTACCTGGAGACTAAACTATACCCTGATTTAGGTAAGAAGCCCGTTCTGGAAAGCCTTGTTTCATAACAAAACTTTTATGACGGCTTTTCTAGAACGGTAGTAGGAAGCCCTGAAAGGCCCTTTATCCTATAAATAAAGTCTTCCAGAACGAGCTACCTAGCAAATAACATGGTGTATTTGGTTCTGTCCCCTATAATTTGAAGATATACTATATATGTTACCAAAACTGAGTGTACTATATGAATGCCCACATATATGATCTGCAAACAGACTATTAATTCACAAATCAGGTCAATATAAAACACAAATCGGTGTTATGAACCCTGCATCTTACTACATTTCCAGACTCATCACCTATTAACAATGATGTAAATGTGTCGATGAAGGTATAATTTAGAGGGAATGTACTCCAATTTGCATATGGGAAGAGTGGGAAACTGTTTATTAAATTAACCCTCAGTACACACGGCTGGTTAAAAAAAAAACTTCTCTCTCACTGGCAAACAAAACCAGGAAAGAGTGGCGCCTTAGTCCACGTGACCACCTATACTGGTACGCACACTATTAAATTACATGTTTAGAAATGCTGTTAACTGAATTTAATATTTCAAGTTTAAGTAAGTTGTATTTTTATTCATACTTAAGCGTTTAAAACAATACTTGTTGATGAAAGCGGTATCAATGATAAGGGTAGCTTAGAGGAAATGTACTCAACATCAGCGTGGTGTAGCCGTAGTAAAAATGACTTGTGTAAAACCACTCTAAAGTGAAATAAAGCCCGCCACACACGGTGCAGGTTTGTTGCTAGATTGCCTGATGGAATTCACTGCTCGTTGTTGTGTGTGCTGCGCTGCTGGGTTGGCTTCAGATGAGGCTCGCCGGCTGCAGGCCATGCGGCTAGTTTACGAGAGAGCAACAAACATGGACGGCGATTGGACGACAATACTTTGCCCGCACACTCTCCCCAACACTTTTTAATGCTAGGGCTCTTAAATGTTTACTGTGGTAACTCGGGGTACCCACGGAGTACAGACAGGGCTCCTCTTTGTATACTTCGACTAGGCTAATTATTTCTTCATAGGTCCACTTTGAAGCAACTTTTGGTCCCATTTTTATAACACAATTTGCCGCAAAAAGAAAATTATCTGTGTTCACAGAGAGAAAATAGACGTAACCACCTCTATTACTGATTGCAGTGCCTGGTCACGTGACTGAAGGCTGCTTTCTAATTGGCTCAAATCCTGATCCAGCAGGGAATCAAGCACGGAAAATAGCACAGGACCTATCAAGGGAAACCAGCAGGCTAGCCAGCAGCCGAGACATCAGTGACGTCATTTTCCAGCAACGTGTCCTGCCTGCTCAGCACCAAGCAAGCGATATACAGTAGCCCCATGGCTTCTTTGGTACTGACTGACAGTTCACAGCTGACTTCTGACAGTCAAAATTTAGGTATATACCTAAATGCTGACTTCTGACAGTCAAAATTTAGGTATATACCTAAATTTTGACTGTCATATTTAGGTATATACCTAAATTTTGACTGTCATATTTAGGTATATACCTAAATTTTGACTGTCAGAAGTGACAGCTGCTAAACACATGTTTTTTGCAGATCATATGGTTCGGCGTAGAGATACATAATTTGGTCTGGTAGCTTTTCAAAGCCGTCAGCTATCAGCTGTGAGCTGTCAGTCAGCACCAAATAAGCCATGGGGCTACTGTAGCAACAAATCATGCATGCGGCGGGCTTAGGAGTCTAATGCTTCCCATACACCTCGGTTACCGATGAAGGTCATATTTAAACTACCGTATTATACATCCCCCTCGCCCCTTTAAAGCCATTATTGATGTTCAGCCACATTTAAATTAATTATGATTCATGTGTTTACGTATTAACAACACACCTTAAAGATATGTTTCATCCATAAAATTTAATTTAGATTACCTACGCCTGTGGGCACGCAGTCGAAAATGTCAAGCTCATTTAGTCTGTCTTACCGGTGACGAGAATGTCGGGGTTCAGATCTAAGCCGGGTGTTCTTGGAGTGATTTTTCCTCTACGTAAGTGCGAATAAATTTAATCTAAGCTCAACCTTCCACATCCCTAACAGAATAGTGAAATTAATAAATAAGCATATTTCCCCAAAGGGTAGCGAGACACGGGAAAAAATAAAATATGAAATAGGCCTCCAAATTATAATCGCGCTCATAAAACTTAAAATAGTGTTTGTGTAGTTCCCGCGATTAAATCTTCTTAAATAAGCAAAAATTTTTTATTACTGTTTAAATGGGCTCTTAATTTTTTAGTGGAGCTTAAACTGAGCGTTACAAATCGATATTGCTAGTTTGATTTTATAATGATAGTTTCATAAGTACTCTTTACCTATTTATTTAAAATAGAACTTTTCAAAATATAAGTGTCAATACTTTGGTTATTTTACATAAATTAACAATTTAAATTTTAGTTTTGAAGCGACTTTCCTCACATATTTTAATATATTTATTATATTTGACTGTATTTCTTTTAATTGCTCTAGTTTTTTTTTACTTTTTGCTATTATCATTATAATAAATCGTTACTTATACGTTTGATAAAAGTTAAACTGTAACTTATTCATTCTACAATAATTGATCTATTTAGTGTTTTCATAGTGTCCTTTGAATTCATCTATAATTATTTTTCAAATTGATTTTGGTTGGAAACAACCCAAAATTTTCATTAGAGGCTTTTTATCGCCACGTCTTACTATTTGTCCAGGTTTTACGCGTGTATAATTATTACTATAATGGGGTAGGGATCAGGAAGGAAACATTTTAGAGGTAATCTACCCACATTTGCGTGGAAGGAGAGGGTAAAACCATTTATGAAAAACCACCCTCAGTAGACCCTACCAGGATTCGAACCCCGATATTTCTGTAACCAGCAGGCCAGTCTAACACAGAGTGACGCCTTTTTGATCATTCGGACACTGAAGCGAGTTTCCATTAGTGTTGAATGTGATTTTACCACTTATAAACCAGCTGATTTTGTATTACTTTTGTATAACTCTTGTTTCTAACCATATTCTATATTTTTTATGGACGTTAATGAACTAATTTCAAAGATCTGGGAGCTATGAGGCAGATAACATTTAAGAATAAATGTAACCACATTTGCGTAGAGAGAACAAGAGAGTGAAGAAACACTTAGGAAAAGAACGCACCCTCTTTACATTAGGCATCAATTAACTAGTATGTTACACATAACATTGTTATTTATGGCCTATCCCATTCCACATACATGAACGTCAATGAACTATCTCATTTCACATACAAGGCTGTTAAATGACTATTCCATTCATCCACAGACATTAACTGTAAATGGACTATCCTATTCCAAAGACGTGACCGTTAATAAACTATCCCATTCCACACATTTGTATGTTAATAAACAATCTTCAACATTCATGTATGTAGAATCTTTAATAGAAACACAGCATATAACTGAAATATGAAATAACATATTATTCTTTCTAACAATCAGAGTTGCAAAGAGCAACTAAAGTTGAGGAGCCGAACCCATGTCCATAGGTAAAGAGGGTGAGTTTACCCAAGCACAACAGGCTCCAGCGAGACTAATTATTTGACGAAAAACATGAGAACTAGCGAAACGAGCTTAGCCTTCACAGGAAAATTTAGAAATTAATTCCAAACATTTAGCTCTACGGGACGAAGAAATAGCAGCATATCTGCAAACAAATTCCTTCCCCTCCACCCGCTTGCCGGCCGACGAGCAAATGAAGGCGATGAAGGTGCCGACCAGACATTCAGCGTATTCGTACAGTTTGTATCACGCAGACGTCAAGGAATTCACGGAATGCTTTTCGACTCGTGGCTTCACAACTGTGCCGGTGCGGAAGGTAAACATTATCAGCAACAATTACCGCACATGACATTTGCCTTTTTAGGAGTGGATTTAGTTTAGTTGTATTATTGACCATTTACACATTCAAATAAAGATCGGTAAGAAAACACCGATCTGTGTGACTTGTAGATCTCTTCCGAAAATAAGCGCCTTAACTAGGAGCTTGTGGGGGACATGGGTACATGGCACCCTCTACCTGGTCTCTTGCTGGATGGAAAGTGGGGAGGCGGCGGGGGTGTGATTCTCACGACCAGTCACATTGAAAAGGCTTGATGAAAATAATCCTTTATTTGCATGACTTACAATTTCTTAATATACAATCATGAGTTCTACGTGTTCCTGATATGTGGTTTTGTAGTTACGTAAGAGAAGGAAAATAAGAGTAGCCTATTTATAAGCAAACCTTTAATTCAAACAAATTCGAATGTTTTTATCAATCAAGTTATGAAAATGAATTTAAAAATATCAATAAAGATCAGGCCGAAATAGATTAGTTATTAAAATTATGAAATTTTAATCTTATTGGTTATTAAATGTCAATTTTATAAGGCTGGGAGTGAGAATTTTACTTTACTTTATTTTTACTTTTTTCAAAATCTTTCAACTTTCTTGTATGAGATATGTATACATGACTATATATATATACACATACAAACACACCCACCAAATATACACAATCATATAACCTATTATATTGTGGATCAGTGGTAGACCTAGTGGTGCTATGTTTTATTTACGTAATTTTTTTACTCAATTTAGTATGGACATAAACGCCATTTTGCTCCCTTCGCCCTCCCCTCCCGTGGTCAAAAGAACGTTCCGGCACCCCCCTGCTTCCGAGTAGAAGGTTTATGTCAACGCCAAAAGTATGAAAGTGTTAAGAAGAATGCGAGTGCGATGCATACGTTTCAAGCTGAGCTTGTTTTCACCTTCTTCAATCCATACTTGATATTCAAGATGGCAATCATCGGTGGGTGCATGATCTAACTCGTCACTCTCTTATAGGGTTGGATTGTTGGGGACGAAAGGATCGGGGTTCGAATTTTAATCAGGTGTTATGAAGGCTTTTTTCTAAATGATTTAACACTCTTCCTCCAAGCAAATGTGAATACATTTACTTTAAATTTTACTCTGGCTATCCATAGCATATAGTTGTAATTAATAAGTACTATGAGTAGGCCTATAACCCGAACGGGAAAAACCAACAGACAAGGTTATTCTATCTAACCATAAATGCTGGAAACACGAACCTCTAGCGGAGAGTGGAAAACTCTTTATTGGTTGAAATAATCGCTTTCCATGTATAAATTCTAAGGATATAGTCACATCCAACAACGATTTAAGTAACTGATATAGCGTACACAAACAGTTCGAGTAGGAATCAATCTCAGTTATAGGTTAGCGTTGATTTTATATTTCACTAGCTGTCCCAAGGGCCTACTTAAAGTGAAATATTCCCAAACTGCTATAGTTCTTATATGAATGGCAGTTCTAAGGCTTCATAAACACTATGACACGAGATTTAAAAAAAAAATGTTTATGTAAAAGAGCCTAACCCGAATGTAATACAATACAATACAAGCTAGGCTGTCCCCGCATTGAGCGAAGTCCTAGCTGATTTAAGATTGTCACATCCTCTGCTGCCAAACAGTTACATAAATATCAAAAGATATTTATACGTACTTGAGACCAAAGGCTTGTTAGCAAGTTTGCCTAACTTTTGAAGGAAAGATAAAATGAGCACTCGGTGAAGATGTGGAGACTCCTAGTTGTTTCATGCCTTGTCCTGACAGCCACCCGTCTAGTTCCGGAAAGGGGTCGTTACAAACGCGCACAAAGCACGCGGTCCACCGCAAACAACCCTCCAAACATTTGTTCAATTACAGGATGAATCCGGCTACAATCAGTGTCAGCACAATGCTGCAATCCCGCATACCAGGCGCGCATTTATAATCAAACAAACGAGACCGCAGAGGCCAGTCATCGTAATATTAACAACGCGACCAATTTCGCAGGTGACGGGGGAGTCGAAACTTGGCGCGGTATAAAAGGGGTTAAATTTAAGTCTCTCAAAAGTTTAGTTTTTTAAGTACGTTGATGGGGTAAGAATTAGGAGGGTAGAGTTTGAGTAAATGTACCCACATATGCGCCGAGGAAAAATGAGGGAGGAGAGTGAGAACATATTTAGGGGGATAAACACCCTTAATACAGTTGGCTGGGATTATAACTTAAACCTTTCCGTCAGCGGCAAGCCAGACTAGATGCGACTGACATGTAGCGTCGTATTTATAATCTAGTCAGGAGAGAACCAATCTCCCGGTATTTGAATAGCAAGCAGTCGAGGTTGAATAGTTTAGCTGACCTTCCAATATCTACTATTCATACAGCCCTTAGTCCACGTACCCATCAATATGCAAAACAATGTTAAAATAAATCCAATATCACCGCTGGGAGAACTACAGGTCATATGGAGAAAAGCTTTATCTTAGCTCTATCTCTGTTCATCGTTGCCAAATCTACTCGATTTCAGTTATGTCTTGAAGGTGGTGTTTTGAAGTAAGAAGGAGATACTGGCAACATTGACAGACCAGAGTTACAAAATTTGTCTCATGTTTAAGGGAAGATTAACCATGTGAGAACAAAATAATGACAACGCAATTTACAAATAGTAACAATGCATTTCCCTCAGCGATGATAAACAGTATAGCAACCAACATTAATAAAATTAAGAGTTCATTTGTCTGTCATGAGAATTGCGCGATATCTACCGACAGCAGAGGTCTGCAATTTTAAAAGTTAGTAGCCCCTGTGAACCTTGAAATAAAATTTTTAAAATGTTGATTTTTTTTTAAAATTAATTAAAAGACGGGTCAGGCCCCGGGAAAAGCTGGGCTTAAAAGGCACTAAATTTAAAGTTACCTTCCACGTACAAACATTAAACTAAAAACAATATTTTGGGCAACGGCGGTTACTTCAGTTAGTCCATAGTAAATAAAACAACATTACTCTGTTTTAATTTTGTAGTGTGTTAAACCTCATGTTTAACACTTACACTCAAAATACCATACATATGATTAACATGATGAATACAAGAGCTAATAAATTCTAATAATTTGTGGTAAATATTAACTCAAGGTGAATTCATGTTGCCGGGAAACGTTCAAACTTCAGGAAAATGCCCCAGCTGACTGTTGCTGGCGGAACTACAGAACGACATCTCACCCGCGGGCCTCACTTCGATGAAATGGCAGAGCTATTTCTCTCTGTTTGCCACGCAGTCTTCTAGCGCTAGTTGTCATTCGGCGCAATTCTGCAAATTACCTCCTCCACTTTTGACCGGTTGAAGAGCCTTCTCGAATACGTCAGTTCTGTTAGTATTTAACCGTCAATCCTCGCTTCACATTTTGTGTTTTATTGTATAAATTCGACGGAGGAACTTCTTGACGTCATCCTACATCTGCGGATTTAGAAACTGGTGATCACGATGTGTGAGGCGTCAGTCTCACATTCACGTCTCAGAAGTAGCTGCGGCAAACACTATGAGTATTTGTATTAGGAAGCAACGTAGAATCTTAGTACTCTTATATCTTGTCCATAAGACATAGTTTTTGTGTCAGAGTGTCGGACTTGTTTTTATATGCCCATAAGGCATAATTTTCAATGTTAGTCTTATTGTTCCTTTTCAATGTCCATATGACATAGTAATTCGTGTCAGAGTTTCTGACTTGCTTTTCTATGCCCATAAGGCATAGTTTTGAATAATGAGCTTAGTGCTCTAATTATATAGGTCCTTAGGACGTGATTTAGCTTGGCAGTGTTTCTGACTTCTTTTTATATGTCCATAAGATATGGTATTATACACTAGAAAAACAGTCATGACTCCCTAAACTGTAAGGCCATGCTTAGTATCCCTTAATAGTGGAAATCAGGCTATCTAACGCTTTGTTCAATGACCTAATTGGGTCTGTAACTGATACCAGTCCCTATTGTTTCTCTTTAGTGTACCTATTTTCGGTACGCAGCCTGTGGGAGTTCGTAGTAGTGGCCCAAGCGGATAGTGTTAAGTTTTCGGTCCCCTTCTGGCGCCGTTTGTATTAGTTAATACATTAATTGTTTGCACTAGTTTTAGTGTGTCCTAGATAGGGTGGAAATATATATATATATTATTGAATGTCCAGGCAATACTAGTTAGGAATTGACCGGCCATAGTATCTTACGCAGCCTATATTCTTGATAGCTTGCCATTTAGAATTTGTAAAACGATTGTTACTCTTCTAGGACATTCATCTTTGTGATACATAACTCTCTATGGAGTTAACTCATACTAGCTAGCTCATTTAACTACAATCGTAGTAATTCATTAAAATTAGGACTTACTAGAAATTGATATTAACTATTGTTTGACCCGCCTCGGTGGCGTAGTTTGCTAACGCGCCAGTCGTGTTGAGCTAGACCACCGAGGACAGGGAGATCAAGGTTCGGTCGGGTGAACTGTTTTTTTTTTCCCTAAATGGTTTTCCACTCTCCCTCCACGTAAATGAGGTTTAACTTCCTCTAAAATTCAACCTTTCCAATTCCTAATCCATTAGTGTAATTAGTGCTTAAGCGTATAAACCGAACGGGTAGTAAGACGCGGTGCTAAATTAATTAATTAATTAACTATTATTTAACTATAATTGTTGTATATACCTTTCCGGTCTAAGTCTAGTAATTGCTAGGCTGGATAGTTATGTATTGGAGCTTAACCTTAAGTTAATATTTGCTTTCTATTTATTTTGCCGCAGTATCGAGGCAGACGTACCTTCGTAGCAGAATGTGCTTTAGTTCTAATTTTAAGAGTTACTAGACTCAACATTAGACTCAACTTTACTTGTGTTGATTCCTAGTAACATATTTGTTTACTGCAATTCTTCCCTGGGGGGGTGTAAACGTCTATGATAACTGATTTAACTTCTCTTATTTGATAAAGGACTGTGTAATCTAAGATCTACCTAAAGCATATGTAATACTATTGACTTGTTTAAATTTAAATAAACTGTTTTGTTAAACTTGTATATTTCTCTTATGTTTCATCTTTCCCAAACCTTCATGTTATACTATTGTAATAGTAATCATCATTTCTTCTACATGATAGGAGATGCGAGGATTCACTTTCAAAACATGAAACAAACTTAGGTCTAAACCTTTTAAAGGATTTCGAAGAGTAGCCCGATATAAGTCTGGTCTTATTCCAAATATAACTGGTCATATCGCCTTTTTAAAATTCAAACCAATATATTGTTCAAAGGTTCACGTTAACACTTCTTAAAGAAACCATCTCGTAAAAAATGTTTTTATTGAATGAAGTATTTAGATGATCCAGGTGTCTTTAACCTTTGATGACACCCAAAACATGTTTAATATTAAATGGAAAAGATGGCATATTGATTAGCAAAAAAAAAATTATGTTTACTGAAGCCTTACTACCCTAGTTGGTTCAATATTGAAACGACAAGGTGAAGAGACAAGCCCTCGCATATATTTCGTCCGACACTGATTAAATTTTCATGGAAATTTTCACTAATAAAACGTTCATGAACCTCTCATCAGGGCTTCGCAGCGCATGATGCCGATGGAAAAGAAATGGAGTCAGGGGATGAGCGTAGGGTTTAGGGGGAGGGCGTGAACAAAGGGTCAACGTAGCCGAAAGAGTGCACGCACGCACACACACACACACACACACACACACACACACACAACGCAACAATAGCGCGGTCAGAGAAGCCACTCACAACTTTCATTTGTCTAAAAGGACATCGGCGTGACAGCCAAGAGGGAACGGCAGAGGAGAAAATGGTTGGGGGTGGGTGAGAGGAATAAATGCCATTACGTATTCAAGGTTTGTCAGCGAGAGGCTAGCAGGCATTATAAAACAAGGGGCACTGGGTGTGCGAGGTAGTTTCCCCTATCCCTCCTACTCATTCATTCGTCCAAATTCACTCATTAATCCCCTCCCTTACGTAACTTAGTAAAAGTCGCACTTCTTCCCTTCATCCACAATTCATACGCGACAGAAACAAGAGATTTCCTCTCTCTCTCTGCCCCAGACAACCATTTACCTCGCGCGAGTGCTATACAAGCCTGCCTTCAGCGGGAGTTTTCCTATCATCCCACCCCTCTCGCCTGGAATTATGCATGTTGTTAAATATGGCCGGTGAGGAATATAAGCTACCAAACACTACCTCTCTAGATTATGAATGTGGAGTGAAAGAGAAACGAGAGAAAGTTATGGCGCCTCAGTTGTACTGCTTCTCTCATTGTTAGAGGCGGGGCACTGGATGTTGGGCCCTTAGCGTTCCGACGCTGTAATTATCTTATTTTTTTCCACCATGAATTCCAGGAGCCATTGTGTCGTATAGCTTTCGAGGTTGCTATTCATAAAAAAAACATTGGAAAGAAAGAAACATTATTTTGTACGACCACCACAACACGATGGATGATGTGTGAAAGCCATTTCTTTGCCCTAGAGAGGTATGTATGCGTACGTGTTTTGTGACAGAGAAAAGGGTCATTGTCTCCCCAACATGCTTATTACAGTGTAGCTTGTGAATGCGGCCTTACAATGTATATACGTCACCATCATTAATGAACGTGGCGAGTGTATATGCACAGTGTGTTTGTTAACGCACGCCTGTTGATTTATTTGGCTTAACAAGAGATTGCGTTTGGACCACAACACATGACTAATTTAACACGCCAATTAGCACAAAAGCTTTATATTATACCGTCATGCATACCACGCGGTAGAGATTACGTATATCTAATTAATTTATTATGTTATCACAGCACCACGCGGGATCGAATCGGATAATTTTTCACGAGACGACCATCAATCATTTTACAAATCCGTATTAGATTCGATTAGTGCGATAAATAAAGCCAAAACACTAGAAAAGCACTAAAAACCTTTTTATAGTAAATCGGTAGATATAAATTTACAATAAACAATTACTTTTCTAACCAATGATAGCAAAACGGAAGTAACTTCTCTATTGAAGTATAATAGATTATTACTTTTTCCTTTTATCTATAAAATTACAGGAGTGAACGAATGATGGCGGTATAAAACTCTGAGTGACAGATGCTTCTTTTAATAATAGCACATATAGAATAACGGTCAGCGTAAAACAAAGACTAATATACTTTAGTACTCTCTATAACATGCATGTGGGCATATTCGACGAAATATTAAATTCTAAAATTTATTTGCAAGTTTAACCGATATCACGGCCACAAAAATTGAACCTCAAGAAAGGGAATAAAAGGGGGGGAATATCATAAAATGTACATGGAAACCCCTCTGTCTCTAATAGATTGGCGAAGTACCCCTGAATGGAGCTGATCGTAAAACTAAAAAACACACCCAACAACAACAAAAAACGCGTGATAGTCAAGTGCGCGACAATCACACATCTATTGCGAAAGCAACCATCAACCTCCGGGCGTCCACACAACGGTTTCATTAAAACGCAACAGGTGACGAGACGCGCTCCCCATAAACATTTCTACGACACTAAAATCACTATATGACTTAAAGGGCAGGAAAAAAAAACCACAGGAAAAATATAATGATTTCATTAGTCTACTGCATGCAAACGAAGATAATATTCATCCCAATAAAGAAGAGTTATTCTCAAATGAAAGAGCAGAATTGCGTTTATTAATAATAATGAATAATACTTAGAAATTAAATGTTGAGTTTAATGTCAAGTGAAAGTTGATTGAAGATAATAAGATGGATATGTTACGTAACATAAATTATACAATGAAGCACAATAAATATACCGGAAAAATGTAAACAATGAAATAACCTGAAACACATTCAAATGATGAATTATAAAATGTACAACTGAACAGTTAAGCAAATTTAATTTTATGAAGATAATATGAGTTATTAGATTGAATGATTAATCTCATTATTAATTACTCAGTCTGATAGCTCATATTATTTTCATAAAATTAAATTTTGTCTAATGTTCAACTATACATTTTATAATTTAATTTTATGAAGATAATATGGGCTATCAGATTTTAATTGATTTATTATTTATTGGAGGTATTTAACGTACGCTTTTTGAAACGGCTGATCAAGGTACGAGAATATTCTATGGGCGGGAGCGAAGACTTACCAATATTGCTTGATATTTTCACATACCTTCCAAGGTTATTTTACATGCCACAATCGACATGTGACCGACGGACGGCTTTAATTTCCCTCCGAAGGAAGTTGTGCTACAGATTTTTATCGTTCAAGAAAAATCCGTCAACCCCAACTGGATTTGAACCCACGAACATTGGGTCCTGAGGCAAGCACTTTATCCTAAAACCACCGAGATCGACGAGTTTTAAATTAAATTTAACATCTGAATAAGTAAACAACAAACTAAGAGCTGAAAACAAATAATAAATAGCGCGGTAAATCTTAGATAAACTATCTTCATAAATGTAGAGTGCCCGCATCGGTGGGCAGGTAGACTAAATGTCAGGTTCATTTATCCTGGTCTGTTGGTGATGGAGAGATCGAGGTCCAAATCCCGGCCGGATGTACCGAGGGTGGATTTTCCTCAATTAATTACTCCACACAAATGAGAATACATTTCTTCTATAGCTCTACCATCCTCATTCTTACTCTATCAGCATAGTTAAAATTCATGTTGCCTAGACGGGAAGTAGGACGCTGTGGGGGGAAAAACTGTAGGGGGTTTTGATTCGGAGAATCGGGGTTCACTCCTTGTACAGTTATATAGAGGTGCATTTTTTTCTGCTTTGTAGTTTCCTACACTTCTCAGGTATATGATGTTGAGTTTATTGTAAATTCATCCACTTCATATTATTCGCTTAATTTATATATGTAGTTGGATTACTGATAGCCATTATTAACGTGCCTTTAGCTTACTGATAATAAAACAACTCCCTAAGCATGGCAATATTAACAACTTCTAGATCTCTCTCGATAAGAGAAAGGAGAAAGAAACACCTCCTTATCCCCCTCAAAAAAGGTACCTAGGCCTGCATTCGATCCTTTTGGAGGTAGGAAGCCCTCCCTAGTAACGTACAAGCAACGTCGATCGACTTAATTGGATTCCAGTGAAGTTAGGCGCACCCCTTCCTTCCTTCCTTGGAGCCTTGCAGCACTTGCTTGCTAGCTAGCGCGCCGGGAAGCCAAGTTTACTTGCTTTCTTGTTTGTTTGTTTGTTTGTTCCTCTGCAGTTACTCAAACTCTATAAATAAACATACTAATTAATTAAAAGTAAATAAATGGTACGCTTTGGGGCAATAAAGTAATTATAGGTAGTGTGTACGCATACGTAAAATTAGAAGACTGAAGCGAAGATTAATAATATCGACTCAAACTTTGTGTCAAGTGTCCCTTTCTGGTTTTCGACTTATTTCAAAATCTAAGACAGCGGTCACAAAACTGTGGTGCGCGTACCACCAGTGATACGTAAATGATTCCCGCTGGTACGCCGTGAGAAGCCAAACAAATCACGCAAGGTTATGTCGTAAAAAAGATAGGGCCTTATCAAATCTTGTAAATATATTCGAACCAAGTCTAGTCAAAATAAAAACAGATTTAAACAGTGATTGGAGAGGTAGTAACATTGATTCAAGCTCAGACAGCCGGTGCAGCCACGAAATCTGCATTATTATAACCCTGGGCATCACTAAAAATGTACCGAAATTGTAAATATTCTGCATTATATTGGTGGTACTCAAAAGTAGGGAAATTGTTGGGGTGGTACGCCATTCAAAAAGTTTGAAAGCTGCTAATTCTAAGGTATTTTGTTTTTTCAATACTTGCTTACTTTGTGTTATGCGACAAACCTTCAGAACGCTACCACTTACAGTCACTGATCTATGGCGACAAGATAAGGAAGCTGAGATCTAAATAAATGACCCCAATGGAAAAAGTCCCCACCAGTTCATCCGGTCGGAGTTGAGTCCCAGCTTCGAGAGTAAAGTGTGCTGGGCCACAAACACAAGCCCTGTCGGTATTGTTGTTGTTGAATGTATCACATTTATTTTTACAAAGCCTCAAGTTTCAAAATATTATTTGAAAGGAAATGTTTACTTAAAAGTGACGTATTTACTAAATATTATTTCAGGATGTTATATGGCAGGAGGCGAAAACATATTCTAAGAACCGAGCATTTACTTTATGCTACTCCGGATTAAAATAAAAAATCTGGTCTAAAAATGTCACTTCTCTACTGCAAGGTTACATGAAATGTCTCTTTTTTACATGGCGAAACAGGGTAACCTTAAAAAATAAAATTACATCAAGAAATAATAATGCTATTTTTTTATGTTGTCTTTTGACATTGAGTTCATATAAGACCGGAGATTTTGTGAAGTGTTATATTGGAGATAAAAAAACAACAGGGTAGATAAAACTTGACATTATGTATTTTTAAAAAACATACCCAAACACTTCAACTACAAGTGAGCTGAGCAGTTACATTTATTAAAGACGAGTAAGCGTATATACACATATACAGTAGCCCCATGGCTTCTTTGGTGCTGACTGACAGTTCACAGCTGACTTCTGACAGTCAACATTTAGGTATATACCTAAATTTTGACTGTCAGAAGTGACAACTGCTAAAGACATGTTTTTGCAGATCATATGGTTCGGCGTAGGGATACATAATTTGGTCTGGTAGCTTTTCAAAGCCGTCAGAAGTCAGCTGTGAGCTGTCAGTCAGCACCACAAAAGCTAAAACTGAGGTATACATGCACGGTCAACAGCACGACTGGATAGCCTAAGATCAAATACAAGGTCTTAGCTATTGGTGCTCCCCCATCCTCGATCCAGGCGAATGTCAGAGCATCTACTCTTGCTGATATTAACAATTAATTATTCAAAATAGTGTGTGTACAACAGTGGCTGCCAAATTTATTAGACTAAAGGAGTCCTTGTACCAGAAAAAATACATACTGGAGCCCTCATTTTTTTTTTACACTAATATTATGAACATTCAATGATGAAAGTTGAACTTTATAAGTATAAAACAAACGGTAAGTATCACATGTTTTGACTAATACTTTGGAAAATGCACTTTATCAAGATTTGAAAAAATTGGCAATCTTAATTAATGATGCTATTTTATAGTGTATAAAACTAATAGACAATTTCTTCATGGATCTTTAAATAATTACCGCAGAGCCAAGTGTGAAAAACGCTGNCCCCCCCCCCCCCCCGCCTCACCCCCAATCTTTACAATGATACGAGTACCTAAGAAATTTCAAACAAAAATATTGTCATCATAAGCATTTGAGAAAAAAAGTTTTGAGAGTTTAATATATTTTTAGGAGAATTTATTATGTTGAATGAATAACAAAATAAAATAGTAGTCAGATTAAAATCCACATATTTATTAGTCTTATTAACCATCAGAACTAAATGCATTTGATTATACTAATGGAATAGGAATTAAGAAGGTAGGATTGAAATTAAATGCACCATCATTTGCGGGGAGGAAGAGTGAGATAACGTTCAGTAAAAATATGTAATACACTCAGCAGAGATTCGAGCCCCTGTCTCGGTCAATGGCAAACCAGACTAGATGAGCTTAACATTTAATTCGCGTGATCAAGCGGGTGAAAGCACCTCAAGTGCAACTAATCGGAATCGAATTTAGGTTACCTTGGCCAGAGGCTGACATGTTAGCCACCTGGTGTGGTCCCATAAAATATGCTCTTCCCATCCTGTTCCCGACGACTAGATAGTCGCTAATAACAAGTAATGACGCTAGAGTGTGCGCATAAAAGATTATATGCTTCAACTGTCGGGACGCATTCGGAATCATTTACTAACCAGTGGTTACCATTGCAACTTACTTAAGGTCACACCGCCTACTCAAAGGCAAATATCCTCAAACAATATGTTTTATAGGAACGGAAGTTAAAAAGAATCGCAAAAACTAGGGAAAAAACTTCAATGACATTAACATATCCTGTTGTGACCCTATTAAAACATTAATTTATTAGTTTGACCTCTGTTTCCAACCATTTAATTTGAACTTTCGCGCTGAAGGCTGTTGAAAATGAGCTAATTCTATATTTTTAAAACTATAAAACAACGTAAGATTATTAACTCTATGAAGATATGTTATCTTTTACCTTAATTTTGGCATGAACCCTATTTGAAAATAGCTAACAACTTCTTAAATAATGCAGGACTTTTGAACGTCTTCAACGCCTCTCAACGTGGCAGTAGGCAGCCCTTTTAAAGTGTATGAGTGATGTGTGATCCAAGTTTCATTTTCACAGGCGCGAGAAGACTGGAGAAGCGCTCCTTCACACTACATACCACTCAAACAATTTCAACTTGAATGGAAACGAAAGCTCTCCCAAGATAAAGGAGGAGGTGTAAAGTTCCCATTAGCTGAACACTTGAAAAGTCGATGATCGGAAATCAATCTAGGTTCGAGGCGGAAAGAAGTTGTTCGTTGCGCCGGCCTCTTTCGCCGACACAGTCACTAAAGCAGCAAAGTACGTATGTGATTTGGTGGAGCCTGGGTTCAGAACCTTGAGGGTGCTCTAAGATAATATTATAATTCAGTATTACCCTTGTCCCATAATGACAATCAATTTTCCACATTATGATTTACAAACTTTTACAGTCATAAACATGCGTTTAAATAAAGCCAATATCCTCAACCAAATTTTTAAAACAAACACATTTTGTTTTACTTTTACTTGAAAGACAAGGAAATTGCTGTCCAATTTGCTAACGTTAGAGTATTAATTAATGTATATTGCACATGAATCCGTACTTAAATATTGCTGAAAATTATGGCCTATGCTACTATCAAATAAAGCGCATAGACACTTGTTTTACTAATAGTCACCACGATGGGGAAATGCAAATTTGGCCCCATCAATCCTTTAGCAGTACAATAATTGGGATTTCCAGAGAAGGGGAGATCAGGGTTCGAATCCCAATCGAATTTTCTGAGGATGTTTTTTTCTTAAATGATTTATCACTCTACCTCCATGCAGATTTGGGTACATATCCTCTAAAAACCCCACCTTTTACATGCCCTAGCTCAATTAACGTAATTAATGTACGCGTATTACTTGAACGAATACTAAGACACAGTTGGAAAGAAAACAAAACACGGAGATAGTAGGTTACTGCACGGAGGTCGTCAATTTGAGTCCGGACGATAAAAAGCTTCCACACGCAACCGTCGATGTATCTCTCCCAAAGCACAAGAGTAGGCGGCCCGTGAAATGCAAATCTTACCGTAAACCAAGCATCGTCGGTTAGTTGCCGAGAGGGAGACGAGGATGGTGGTGGTATGGTGCAGTGATGCAACACGTTGCCATGGAAACCCACCCGCTTTAACTAAGTCATTCATTGTCCACGACGACCGCCATTGGCAAGATGAGACGCATTTTATGGGTGATCGCACCATTAAACTTCACCTGCATGATATAGGGCGACGCGCAGCTTAGCCGTGAAGCTCATCAGAGGACTTGCAGGTTCCAAGGACACCCAGGATTTTTTTTCGTCAGCATATTTCATTTAAGAGTAATTTAATAAACACTTATTTTGGAAATTTTGAAACTGTCCGTAAATGGTTTTAGAAATTTGGTTCAAAATTAGTATTTGGGGGGAGTATTACAATACAAATAAGAAAGATTTAATGTTTGTATTTAACACAACTTCAATGTTAGCTTAGTTGTGATTTGTTTTTGTAATTAATTTTTAAATCGCATTAGCAATTTCGTTTAAAATGTATACCTGAAGAGCGATTGTTTCACTTGAGTGACAAAATAATATATTTTCTGAGAAAAGCTTATTTAAGTAGAGTGTTATGTTAACTGCAAGCCGTTTTTTTGAATATTTTATTTCAAACTATAGCATAACAAGACATATGAGAGTTTAAGTACGATTATGTAGTAGCATTAATTTTGTTTAATTAGGTTTATTTTTGTGTGTGTGTCACTAGTTGGCGCCTTTGTATCGACACATTGTTAAGCCTGAATTATAATGAATTTGTTACCTCTTATGTTAAACATACCAGTAAAATATGGGTATTATTCTAAGCCCTTTACCCTGGAATCGAAGCAGAGTTTTCTAAACTGGTGTCTGGCTTGAGAAACTACTCTTTCACGAGAAAAGAAATGCATATATAATATATAACTAGTTTCTCTCTTTGCGGCTAAGGACGGCTATAGTTAAAAATAGATTTTTATCAAATTAGAAAGGATTATAAGGGGCAACTCTATAAATAACACAGTAGTTTTTTATGTTGTGGCAATTGAAAAGTAAATGACTTTATAATGAAACGTGTAGTTACGTTAAAATTAATTTTAGCTTCCGCATGAAAAACAAAATGGTCACAGTTTTTAAAATTTGGGCAGTCTTAGCATAAGGATAGTTGATCAAATATTTAAACAAAATAAAAGCTGTAATACATTACATTTATTGAATTTAATCTTTTAGTTATGAAATTGGAAACCAGTGAAACAAAAAACAAATTTTTTTAAGTGGAATTTTCTTACCTTAGTATTTTTTATAAATTAGCTTTTCATAATCTTATTAGTTATAGTCCTTTTTTGATGGTAATTGTTTAAAACATTCCCCAGGAATTCAATTTATTATTTTTATTTTTACAGTTCTAGAAAAAAGTTTTCAAATTAAAAACTAAATCCAAGCTACTCGTATTCGTGGCATTTTTTAAAAATGTTGAAAATATAATCTTCCATTAAAAAATGGGAATTAGGGAAATAAAAACCCACAATCCTATTATCTTAAGATTTCAGCTGTAATCTACTGGCCCAATAAGACACGGTAGCTATATTTGTCGACTCTCTGGAATTGAAATTTAGTTCGCTATTTATGTCAACGATACAATGAACTAGTGGCGGATCAATAGCAATTATGGAAGTACCCCCCGAGAGCCTAAGAACCTTGGGGGTGTCCCAGAACATTTTTAAAGTGTCTATTAAAAGAAAGATTTAATGGTATAAATTCTAACACCAAACTCAAAACGGCGCTAACCATCATAACTCTCTTACCCCCTCTTATCAAAGGACGTCAGAGAAAGGGTAAAAGTAAAAATTGTTAGCAATGGAAAAAAAAAAGTTTACTAGTTATACATACTTAATCATAGAAAACTAAAACAATTGGAGGAACAAATAAATTTAATATTTTTGTTGTAAAATAATATCTGCGTAACGGACTGCCCCTCAAAAAGTGAGGGGACTACAAGGGCCCAATGAAAGAGTATGGAAACAATAACACCAACAATCAACACTGCGTCATAGAGTTATACACCTAACAGACCTAAAACCATATTTATTTATAATCTCTTCAAATACCACAAATTCCTACTCATACGCATACATGAGGACAGACCACTTCACCTACATAGCACAATGCACACTTGCCATTACTATCCCTCCAAATAGTGAGTGCATGGATGCATTAACCGAGTTGTCTGAATAGAAATAAAATCCATTAGATATATTTTGTATCCCCTCTACTTTGATTAAAATATTGTTATGATAAATGATTTTGTCAACATTTTATTTTTATAAATGCTATTCTACCTGCCACTTACATTGACTGGTCAAAGGAAACAGGATAGTAAAGTGCCAACATTAATCTCAAATGGATGGAAAACTAGTTGTGGAAAATAAGTTCTAGTGCACCGGGCGTTACTTTAAGACCATCGACTTTTTTATACTTCCCTTGCCCGAATAGAGAGATCAACTTATTAAATGATCTTTTTAAAAAGTGTCAGGCCGGTTTTGGCAGAGGAAAGAGATGGAAGTATGCATTAAGTAGTCAGAATTGAAAGTTGACGAGCGCAGTAAAGTTAAAAAAATTAATCAAGTCGTTTTATATTGCGAAAGTGTTGCCACATCGCCGTAAACAAATTTTCCCGAAAACCAGCTCTCAGCACGGGAGCACTCTGAATGTAAATTCTCGACATGAAAATTATTAAAAAGTTTCTCCGGCGATAATTTGATTTGTGAACGAATATGGCAAGTCTACGAATTGGTTCGGAATGAAATAGAAAAAATAACAATCATAAAATAATTATGTTGCTATTAAAAAAAAGCAAGAAATTAATTTTACATAGAAAACATAATTGTAAAAAATAAAAATATAATAGGACAAAAAATCGAATTAAAAATATCATGACAAAACCAAATATAGTTGATGTTTTTGCAGTTTGACCGGCAAGGTTTTCTGTGCTTGAACAAGGGAAGTCTCGGTTCAATTCCAACAGGCTTTATTTTAATTCGAATTTTTTTCCCCCAACGGTTTTACATTTTTCTTACAAGGCAATTAAAATCAGTTCCACTTACTCCTTAGTTATTTAACCACACACCTAGTTTTTAATTGCCAAACAGATGAAAATACGCATATTTTTTTTAGCACCGCGTCTTACGGGTTATACGCTTATGTCCTAATTACGCTAGTGATTTTAGGGATTAGAAGGGTTATATTAATAGGACGCGTACCCGCATTTTCGTGGAGGAAAAGTGGAAAGCAATTTTTGGAAAACCACCCTTAGTACACCCGACCAAGATTCGAACCTCAATCTACCCGTTATCGGCAGTCCAGATTACTGCAAAAGTAGCGCGTTAGTCATAGCATTTTGTTGAAAACATAATCTTTATTACTTCCGGGCAAATTTATACTAACAAAACACCCAAAACTTGACCATACTAACCGATTTAAAAATTAAGAGATTTAAATTTCTTAAGGAAGCTATTTTGAAAAGCTAAAGCAAAAAGGTCTTAGGAATGTGTGTTTCTAAGCTTCGTTTATAAGATAGTGCCTGTCAAAAATGGGGATATGTACGAGTGGCCAAGTAAGCGCCAAAAAAGGATTAACGCCATCCCAATTCCCTATTTTCTTGATCATATAAATAACTGGAAACATACTATCATTTGCTTAGGGAGAGAGTAGGAAAAACTATCTTTCCCGACCGGTATTCAAATCCCAACCGACTTGCCACACCTGACGATGTTAACGCCTCCGTCCACGTTTCAAACAATGCGGGTATTTTTAATGTTCTAAGCATATGAAGGATACAGGGGAAATAGGGGCAATTCCAATTTTATATCAAATTGAGTTAGTGCTGCCATCTGTTACACAATCATGAAACCTTTTTAATGCACTTGTAGTAAACTAATTAATTGAAAAAAGTATTTTATGGTGTCTTTATGGGGTTTGAGATATAAAAGTCACTGTCCTGGAAAATGTGGATGATGCCACTTTCCCCCTTTAACTCTTGTACCATTCATACATCTTTTACAGGGTGGAGGGGGTGTATAGAAATACGTTTCTGTGGGAACAGCAGATAAGAACTTGTTATGGCAACGATTTGTTAACAAACTTAATACGTGTGAACTTTGTTTTTAATTGATCTCGCGAGTATTAGTTTCTTGTACGAAGCCACACAGTCTAGCACCAAGACATTTTCTTGATAGAACTAACTAATGAAAACTTGATATTTCAGATAGTTATGTAGAACACAGAGAAACCTGTTACAACCGCACCTAGTCCTCCCGCTCACCCCCTTTTGAAGCCCACCCTCAAACAATTTGTAGACGACTGGAAACATGAGTAAGGTTTATATTAGATTAAGGAGAGTTTGTGTTTGTGTGCAGGAATGTTGCACAAACACTTGATCGCACACAACGCTTTGATCAAGATACATTTTCAGTTGAATCGCTTCAGAAGGAATATTTTAGAAGATAAAACAATAGATGTATAAAAGTAATCTTATATTATTATTATTATTATTATTATTATTATTATTATTATTAGCACCGCGTCTTACTACCCGTTCGGGTTATACGCACTTACGCTAATGTGTAATGGTAGGGTGATTGTGAGATGAAATGGAGGACCTACAGTTTAACGTGGAATCCGAACCACGGTGGAGGCCTGGCATTCCTCACATTCACAAGTTGTGATTAATACACGTCTTGTCAGAGGTGAAGGAAGGGTTTGGCAATCAGATAAATTTGTGCTGGGACCGAGGATTGAACCCCGGACGTCAGCACAGAAGTTTGACACCTTACCCCTAGACCACCAGGTCACCTACAAGTAGTCTTATAGATTTTATAAAGTGATACAATATGTCCAGAAGTTTGAGTTAAAACACATTGTTTGCCACATTACTATATTAATGAAATCGTAACACCCATCTAGGTTTCTCCTCTTTCCGCAAATTATGGTAAATGTTCTCTTAACTTTACCTTTTTCACACCTACCACGGCATCATTAATATACATGCGTACAGTCCAAACGAGAAGTAAGATGCGGCATAGTTTCGTTTAAAGCGTCAGGTGAGGTAATTTCTTTAGTGTATCCCATTTTGGCAACTATAAGGGTCGAGTGGTTAGATAAGTCTAATGCAAGTATTCGGTTTTCTGGCAGTGGGTTAAGAATTGGTATTTAGTCGTGACAAGTTTACTAACTACTAGAAAACATTCCGCTAGGCGTGGTTTTTAAATTTTTATAATATAAATTTAATGAGTGTAAAACCCGCCTCGGTGGCGTAGTTACTAGCTAACGCGTTAGTTTTGTGTTGAGCTAGACTGCTGCGGACGGGGAGATATAGGTTCGAATCTCGTTTGGGTGAATTGGGGTGGTTTTCCCTAAATTGTTTTCCACTCTCCCTCCACGCAAATGCGAGTTCCCTTCCTCTAAATTCAACCTTCCCAATTCCTAACCGATTAGTGTAATTAATACTTAAGCGTATAACTTGAACGAGTATTAAGACGCTGTGCTAAGTATTGATGAGTGTCAAGTGTTTGTTCATTCTTCAGGGGCCATTTCAGTCCGAGTGTGTGATTTTCAATAGCTATTTGAAAACAGCTTTTAATTTGAAAATACATTAAAGTAGAATACTATATAATCCAAACAAAACATTTCAAGTCAAAGAAAATGCAAAGAATAAAGTTTGTTAAAGACGATTTTTTATCCATATTAAATCATACAAGATGAGGCTGACACCTGTATTTACATGCCCATTTGTACGGCGTTTATTAAACGCAATTTAAATAAATAAATACATATTCATTTTAAAGAATGGTATGATTTATTTCAACAGCAACTCAGTGCAAGTGGGCACGTGGACAAAGGTGTCAAGTGTCACTTTGTTTGATGTGACAATGACAGAGATATCGACGTTTGAATCCCGATCGTCATACTTGTGTTTTTTCTAGAGATGTTATGGTATTCCTATGGTATTCAAGATTCGAGAATCTCGCAGAAAAATATCTCGAATCCAAATATATAGGCCTTAGATTGAACTCGAAATGCAATTTTTCAGGAATTACATAGATTTGTGTAATTAGAAAAAAAATTACAATTTAGCTTTATTTATATAAAAAATAATATAACAAAAGTTTTTTAAAAAATAAATTCGTTTGAAGAAAAATATGTATTGTTTAATATCCTCTTTGTTATTTAAACTTAGTAGAATAGACAGATAAACATAATAGAAATGTTCAGTGGTGCCAAACCTTCTAGAAAAAAAGATTTATTTGCTATGCTAATGTTCTATACCAAATATTTTCAATTTCTATACCTAGTATATGAACCCGTCACCAGGCTACTCATAAAAAATTAACAAGGCCGTTTATTTAACTTTATATGAACCGTGACTGACCACATAATTAAAATAAGTAAATAGCTAAATAATAAATATCTATCTCGTCATACTTTAGACGGGCCATAACTTATTGTATCATTGTAGTCCAATTAATTTCACTTGTAAGTAAGGTATTAATTACGTATACATTGTTAAAATGATTGCCTAGTAAATAGGCTAACTAAGTGAATATGAAATTAAAACACTACTGTAAATATGAAGTTTCCTTTATAGTTGACATTAAGTTCTGGTAATCAAACGTAATAAATTTTGTTAACAAGTTTTTATTTTATTTATGTCAATTTAGCTTTTAAAAATATACTTTTAAATTTTTTTACAAACTAAAATTGTAATTTTGAAGATTCGAGATTCGAAAGTAAATTTTGAATTCGGATTCTAGAAATATAGGATTCAAGCCATCTCTAGTTTTTTTCCCTAAATAAATTCCCAATCTTTCTCCGCGCAAAGGCGGGTATATTTTCTATACGTTCTATCTTAATAACCCATGATCTACAAGTGTAAATATATAAATATGTGGCGAGCCCAGACGAGTAGTATACCTCACACCATAAAAAAAGTATATATATAATATGAATGAGCGTTGCCAGTTTCGAGAATCAATTTGTATTAAAAATAAATAAATATTTTTAACAACGAATATTACTACCTCCTCAGGTTATACGCATATGTACTAATTACGCTAATGAGTTATGAATAAAGCGTGCCAGGTAAGCTTGCTACCTTACATGTTAAACGTAGTGTACCTCACCTACTATAGTAGGCCTATCACGTACAAATGATTCTTAAAAGTCTGCTAAGTCGTTGACGAGCCCAGGTAGTAGTAAAACTGAGTTTAAGAGAAATGTAGTCCAACCACGAGCATCAGTCTACTTTCTGTGACGGCGAGAGCCTGCCTTTAAAAATATGTGTGATTTTTTTTTAAAGTGTTTTATATAAACGATTTCTTATATAGCCTAGTATCACTATCTCTCCTAAACTAAACTAGTATTTAAAAAATAATTCGTGATGATTAACACTTCATTCCTAAAATAATACATATAAAGCTTACTTCAATAGTATGATACAGTTGACTCGGTGTTTTTTTAAAAGGTTGTTTAGCAAGCTCAACACCTAAACAATAACGACACCAGCCGAAGTCTAATTAGTTTGTAAGTCGTGTGTTAATTTAACCTTATACTAGGAATGTCGATATAAATACTACACACAAAAAAAAAGGTACTCGGAGATTTCAACTTCTTGCTATGAGAAAAAGCAGACATCGTAGAAAGACAAGACGGCCTCATCTATCCACGTCACTTCCGGCAGACAACCAAGCGACACATTTCATTAACCTGGCTGATGATTGGACACAGAGAAACGAAAAAAAAAAAGAGTAGAGCGAAAGGAAAGAAAAAAATAATTCCAACGAAAATATACGAAATTTTTACAACCATCTGCTTCGTTCTTTTACTCGCTAGCTTTCATAATAAGAATAGAAAAAAACATTCTCCCTTTCTTTAAAAGTTTTCTTTGTCACTGGGTACAAATTTTCTCTCAAAAAAATATTGGGTTCTACATCGGTGAGCTTGTGAGAGGGACTTTAAAAACCGGCACAGCATCAGAAGGAAAAGTTTTTAAGAACAATGTGAATCGAGGCGGAAATCTAGGGGAGAAAATCGCAGTCCAGATTACCTTCTTTGGGAAGCCCTCCCCTCCCTCAAGTATAGCACACGGGTATTAAGGTGGAGGAAGTAAGAGAAGATGGGAGGGTTCGTACAGAGATAGGCGCATATATTCAACAATCCTACTCGAGATGTGAGCTACATCAGATAAAAAGTTACTAAAACGAGCCTCTTACAGCTATCACGTTGTTTACAGTTATTCGCGTGTTTCTCACCCCTAAGAAAAAAAACCCTTCTTAAGTCGGGTAGGGAACTTCGTTCCCAAATATTGATGTCTATGCAGGGCTGGGAATACAATTTATAGCCAGTGAAGCGATTTGAGATTTTGCTAGTAGTATGTGGAGAAAATAAAAAGGGAACGTTATTTTCAGACATTTTACTTGGTTATCTTTTGATGAGTTTGAATAGTTTTATTAGGTTTATTGACACTTTGTTACATTTGAGCTAATGAGCATTAATATTAGTTTGCTTTAATCAAATACTCGGAAGCGGCTTTCGCTTATTTACTTATTATCTTTCCAGCCGGCAAAAATAATCTCGCCCCCTGGCTAGAACCGGATCGGAACAGTCCTGTTGAAAAACATGTGTTTTAAATGTAACATTGGCCGACAACTTAGCTCAGTCGGTAGCTTGTCTGTCTATTGGGCTAAGGGTTCCTGGTTCGATTCATAGCATGGCCAAAAAATTATCATTAGAGAAATGTGGGCTTACGCTTTCACAGTGAGGAATTAACGGTCGGGGGCTAGGTGTTGTGTCTGTTCTAGATTTAAGTTAGTTTATAAGTCGTGTGCTGATATAATCGGTCGGTTCAGAAAGTGCACGTTAAATATCTTTAGTACATGAAAATAAAATTAAACGTAACATCTCTATAAAGTTGGGGATGTGATGGACGCGAAAAAAAAAATCAGTGTTTTTGCAGTTTTTATATATGCAGTTTTATATCACTATGTGAAGAAAGTTAAACTTTATGTTTGTATTGAAGCAATATTTGATTTATTTTGGCCAAAAAAAGTTTTGCTATAAAACCTGCAAAAACACTTATCTTTTACCACGTCCCCTACATCCCTACCGTAAGGTGGTTGCACACAAGAATTGTTACTGACAAACATCTTCCTAAATTTCGTTCCCATGATATAGTAGATAGGAAGGTCGATTAAAGGTCTCAACCACCAGGTATTTATGCATGGCTTAGTATTTTAACACATGTTATGGATAATAAATATGCTGCCCATAGTCAAGCTAGTTTATATTAATAATTTATAATATTATTACTAACGTCGAAATCAAATCGAATTAGTAGTATGTGGGATTACAAATCCATTTAACCTAATTTGTTTCCACCCTACGTGAAGAATAAGAAACTTTGACCTCACCGGGATTCAAAATAGTCCCTAATAGGTGGTTGGGTGGAGTTTGAAGTGACAGAGTCCACGTCAAGCCAAAATTGGTAGGCTGTATGTTAGCAAAACGTCTCGTTTATAAAGGTCATTCTAAGGAAACAATATTTTTAAAAAACTGATAGAGGCAAAGATTACGATACAGAGAAAAATTAAAAGTCTTTTTTTGTATTTAATGTTTATTTGCAGATGAGCTTAGTTGTTATATTTAATTTTATTAAAAATATAATTTAAAACGTGTTTTAAAATTTACAACGATCATCAATATAATATTAAAATGTCTATAAAGAAAATTGAGCTATTTCATCCGAGTATTTGATATAATAAAGATTTTAAATGAGGTGCAATATTATTTATAGAACTCAATTTTTTATATTTTGTTTAAATTTACCATTTTGTTTGGTATGAAATATATATATATTTAAACTTAAGTTAATGCAAACTCTTTTTAGTGGTCAAAATTCCTCAATTTTAAATAATTAACAACCTATATCAAGACAGATTTAAAATGGCACAGTGACGCTGAAAGAGCCCGTTAACTGTTGTGACACTAAGTAAACGTTCTAGGATCACCCCTATATCCTTACTGTACTGAGTGAATTAGGATCACGAGTTGCTTCATGAACAGCATTATTTGTTCGTTTGGTAGCTATTAGAGCATTTTAATTGCGGAAATGATTAAAACCATTATATTAATGACTACTACAAATACATCATCACCAAAACCATTTAGATAAAAAAAAATCTGTTTGGAAATTGCGTTGAATTGAAAGTAATATTAAATTGGACAGAACGATTTGTTCCACAGATGAAATCTATCTCGACAAAGTCATTACTGTTCAAACGAACATTTAAAAGCAGGGTTACGCGTCGTTATAACGCTGGAGGCTTTTTCCGCGATCCAAACGAGCCAATCGGCAAAGCACTCACTCTTTCGTCGGGGATCCTGTATATTAGTTGCCCCCCTTCCCCCCGCTTTTCCTTCACACGAATCGAACGTTAGTGATAACGCACGAGGTAGATTATTTAATCTCGACGGGTAATTTGTTAAAAGCACAAGGGTTTACTTTTGTTTGAAGGGAAAAAAAATATATCATGTTTTTTTTCAGAACTCCCCTTTTTCTGGTGACGGGTGAAGCGGAAGTTAAGAGAGATGATTGATTTACGAAAAAATTCGGTCTGACTTTGTTCTAATCTTGCGACCCCTCGTACGCCACCCTCTAAAATTCCAATTCTCTCTCTTCTCTTCCCTATCTAAACCCACCTCCTTGCGCCCCGAGCGAAGCAGCCCATCCGACAACCTCTCCATGTTTCTTCAGCGCTTTGGGTAAGCAAGAAACTGCTGAGACGGCCCAAAGTTGTTAACATTGGAGAAACAACAGCTACTCTACCTTCCTCCGAGCAGAGGCTTGGCAAGTTGTGTTGAGGGCTGATGGAATGTTCTCTAGAATAGCATCAGCGATTCACATTCAGAACAATTAACAACTAACGCAATAACGTTAACAATTTCTTTAGAAAAACAAATGTTGTAAACTGACTCCACATTGCGATTTTACTAAAGAATATTTATTTTATTCGGATTGATATGATTTTTATGCCGTATATTTAAATAACTTTTTCCGACATCTTAGTTGAGTCGGTAGCGTGTCTGTCTACTGATTAATGGTCCCGGGTTCGATTACCGGGATAGCCGAAAAATGTATAGTTGGTGAAATTTAAGCTTGCCATTTCACAGCGATAAATTAACGATCGGGGGTTGGGTGTTGTGTCTGTTCTAGATTTAAGATAGTTTATAAGTCGTGTGTTGATATCATCAGTCAGTTCGTAAAGTGCACGTTAAGTGCTTTACATACATATACATGCAAATAATTTAACGTGCACTTTCTGAACATATATATATTATAGTCGACCTCAGTGGTCTTGGGGTAAAGTTATCGTTTCAGGACCCGATGTTCGTGGGTTCTAGCCCAGCTGGTGTCAATGGATTTTTTTGGGCAGTTAAAATCGGTAGGACTATTTCCTTAGGAGGGGAAGTAAAACCGTCGGTCTAAGGTTGATTGTGGCATGTAGAATAAGCCTGTAAGGCATGTGAAAATACCTTTTCCGGCAAAAATGGTAGGCCCTTTCACGCTCACAAATATAAACTCAGTGTGTGTGCATCGGCCTTTCATCCCTATCTGGAAACTGCACGTTTACAGAACAGAAGCCATCGTCTCAGAATGGAAATGCCATCGTAAGTCAGACAGACGGCTGTCCTGAGATTTCTAATACGTCCTAGTTGCAGTTATGTGTTTCTGAATCTGTTCATCCTGTTATTTTAAGGTACACACTAATGTATATGTTGGTCACTTTTTGTTTCCCAACAAAGGTTACTTCCTTCAAGCAAATTATATATGACCTATAAGCATAGATAAAATGCGTATGGGCCTGTGGGGATAATATGTGGTTGAAAATAAATAAATAATTCACATTTTTTAATCAGTAGTTCACATTAACACATGAATTAACTTAGACTCGAACTGTACATACTATAATAAACGTCTAATTTAAGCGCAGCACATTAATATTTAGGTAATTGGAAAAACCCCTACATATTTTTGAAATATTTTTCGTAAAATACCTGTGATCAAGCCTGGGTTCCTTAGAGCTGAAGTTGAGCCACCACCATGACCAAACAAATCCACGAGGACGCCAGTAAATTAATTAACAAAACCTAGCGGGCATCGTGTTCCCTGCCATGCCGAGTGCCATGATAATAATTATACATAATTGGGACAAAACTTCAAAAGCGGAAACAGATGAACACGAGAAACAACACGACAGGTCATGTGGGACCATGCGGCCCGTGCTCATGGGGGCAAATTAGGAATAAATTACTAGTCACAAGTCAATTAGGTTTTTACAGTCCGTCTTTTAGATTTATTTACAATCTCAAATAAATTTTGTTTAATTTAACATAGGCCTACATGAGCAATATCGTGATCACGAATAAAGATTGGTTTTGAGATTTTGACAAAATTTTATTTTAGATGTTCCCTTAACATATAAAAGGTTGATTATGGAATATTGTATGCACTCACTCACTATATGTGCGTATATCTCTCTCTGGAACTTAATAGCTAAACATGTTTTAAGACATATCTGGTATCCATAACTATTTGTATATTATCATAGTTCGGGATGAATAGTAATGAAAGTACATTAAAATTAGAGGTACCTTTACCTAGAGCAACAAACACGATTTATTCGACAGCAGCTCTTGCGATTGTGATGAAATTTCATCTCATTTAAAGTAAGAGTTAATATATCACTTATGTGAATTATAAGCTAACAAGATGGCATCCAGATAAAAAAAAATTTAGTTAATGTTGTTATCGTGCTTAAAATGATATAGCCAATATTTCTATAAATTCGGTATTTTTAAACATCTTTTATAGTAGCTAAGTGTTTGTTATAAAAGTGCATTAGATACTATGCATTTAGATACTTACAAAAAGTTTTTAAAAAAGGCACTATTGATTAGAATTAAATTGTACTCATTTAAATGCAAGGCATCTACAAGGTCAATAGAAAAATGGAAAGTTTAGGAATCTTTGAACTGTATGGGTTTAATACAGTACAAAAATTAAAATATAAATTCGCCTGTGGTAAGAAATTACCCTCTAATAGTTCCTAAAATAATATGGCTCTCTAAAGGAGATAGGAAAGGAGGGCGTGGGAGAGGGGAAGAAAATAATAATATTTTGTATAGTAGTCATTTTCAGAGCTCCCATATTTTTTTTTTTTTCAAACTTTAAATGTGTTCCAGTGGAATGGATGATAATGCAGAAAACCAACCTTTGCTTTAATCATCGTAGACGCTTAACTGTACCAAATCTGTCACTTTAACCCGAAAGAACGACGCGTTCTAAAAAAACAAAACTAAGCACCTTTATCACAAAGCGTACTTTTGAGGTAAACACGTAGTGAAAATAGGTGGATTTGGGGAGTAGAGGGGTTGGGGGTGTAGTTCTCCACTACAGGCACACTCTTCTATGCAAGACCAACACAATACACAAACCCCTCTTGTCCAAACACGATTACATTCCAAAATAAAAGCGGTCCTGTAATCTGGAGGGCCATTTTAATCAGGTGAGGATTAAAGTTTCAAACGCGATAACGAGTCCCTAATGACAGAGGAAAGGGTTGGAGAAAAAAGGGGGAAGAGAAGGAAAATGGGACAGACAGTGAAGGGCGTAGCGGGGAAAGAGAGGTGTGCGTTGCAGGTGCTCATCTAGTAATTAGGGCACTACCTACGGTTGCACCTACAAAACAAGACACAACATGGGCATAATAGCAGCTGAATTTTTTTAAAGCTCAAACCAAAATATCAGGAAGAAAAAAAATAGTTAAAATTAACTTATGGCCAAAGTAATTAATAATGATGGTGATGATAATAATAACAACAATAATAACAACCATTTAAGTCGGTAACCAGACAAAGGCAATAGTATCGTCTGATACAGTGTGCCTATGACAAAGGTATGAATCCCGGTTGGACGTACTTGTTTTTCTTCTTTCTAATACCACTCCCCGCTCTCCTTCCACACACATATATTTATATTTGCTCTAAGTTTCTACCATCCCCCCCCCCCCC
>CABFWB010000676.1:95574-118610 GCA_902151455.1 Timema bartmani | reverse complement strand
GGGGGGGGAGTTAAGCGTAGTCCTCTTTTCACTAATTGAGGTTTTTTTAATACCAAAATAAAAGTCCTGTTTTGCACCGTTTTGCAGCCAAGAATGGCGTTTTGAATCTTAATGGATTAGTGAAAAATTTCATAATTACAATTTTTTTAGCACTATTAAAACAGTTTTCATAAAAAAATTAAACATAATTAATCAAACAATTTTTTTAATATTTCAAATTTCTCTTTCTGTTAACTACCCTAAAATTATTTATATTTGTTAAAAATAAATATTTCTTCTTTTTATCATGAAAAACAACTGACCGCGTGGTCTAAGGCGCTAATCTGGTAGTATACTAGATTGCCGATGACGGGCATATCGAGGTTCGAATATCGGTAGGATGTAATGAGGGTGGTTTTTCCAAATTGGTTTCCCACTTTCGCTCCAAGCAAATTCGGGCACACTTACTTAGAATATAACCTTCCTAATCCCTAAAACCATTGGTGTAATTAGTATATAAGCGTATAGTCCGAACGGGTAGTAAGACGCGGTGCTAAAAAAAATATGAAATAACAAAAACAAAATGAATTTAAATAACTTTAAGGCAAACAAATTGTAAATTACAATTTTTAAAGAAAATATGACTTTGCTACAATGTTTGGTAAGTGACGGTAAAATACTTTTACAGTAGCTTCTGTAATCATGCTTAATTCTTGGGGAGATTTATTTTGAATTTTTATGTTGTATGGATGAATGTCATCAACTAAATTGAATCAATTTCAGTAACTTTTTATCATAAAAATATAAAATTAAATAATATTTTCCCATGAAAATGTGACACCCATAAAGCTGATTCATTTTTTAGGTGAGCTCATCGAGTTTGAAGAACAGAGTACAACGAAAATCATTCTGAGCATCTTAATCATTTCAAGACCTGAAACTCTTTGTTCACAGAGGTAGGCAGAAGAGGTAAAATATTTTTTTCAACTTCACGAGGGAGAGTGGGCGTGTCCTTGAGCTGGGTGCAAATTCCCCGAGTACAGATTTTTTTCAAACTTTGTTTAGAAAGGGTTTATATCGTTAGTATAACAGTAATAACTCATAATAACCAGTTTGATGAAGTGTTTGTAATATTAATATTTTATAGGTTTGACAATTTTATAGAGACATTTACACAATCCTCAGGAACATCCTTGTAACCCTCGTTTGTGTCATAGCCCCAGGTTTGGGAACTACTGGTCTAGTGTAATTAGTATGAGCGGGTACTATTAAAAAGAAGGGGGGGGGAGGGTCTTAATGTACTGTAAAGCCGGATTCACAATATGCTGGTTTATTAGCCGCAGCTTGCTGGATAAGAGCAGCAACAACAAAAGTTGTTAAGACGGTTGTTGAAGATGGGAGTGAGAGAATTTAGCAAGGAAATATTGTTAGATAAAGGAGATAATAAACGCCATTGGGTTAAGGTGAAGGGGGGAGGGGTGTATGGAATACGAGACAGGGCCAGTGTTTTTGCAATTTCTATATCAAAACTTTTTTTTTTCAAAATAAATAAAATATTACTTCTGTACAAACACAGAGTTTAATTTTCTTCACATGGTGATGTCAAAAGTTATTGAATATCTGGGATGATCATAGCGGCATTAGATGAGAAACTTTTTAAATGAAGAGAAAAAGTTGTCATTACATTCCAGGACACTCTTGAGAGATATTTAAGAACTGTTGCGGTCACCAAGTAAGCTCTATGTTTGTACTGAACCAATATTTTATTTATTTTGACCAAAAAGTTTTTATATAAAAACTGCAAAAACATTTACCTTTTCTAGTGTCCCTTACATTCCAACTTTAAGGAATGGATAGGTCAAAGTGGATAGTTTGGGGGGCCTCCACTTTATTTCAGCCATTGCAAAACACTAAGCAAGACAGGCACAATGAGACAATAACGCAGTGTCAGCCACGTGAAGGTTCAATAGACTGCAGCGTTCAACCAATAGCTAGAGGGCTCAGATTTGGTGGTGGTGCGTGCGCTGTTAGCAGCCGGCTAGCAACCAGCCTAGTGTGATCGCAGCTTAGCACAAATAATGCTATGACGATATAGAATTTAGGGTAGTAGTACTCACCGTCCTCCAATTAGAAGCGAGTTTCCATCCCTCAGAACCAATCGGAAATAGTCCACGTGCGTTTCGTTCCCCACGAACCGGAACACGTCTTCAGCTCCTGAAATAAGCACATCGTTTATTACAAACAATCAGGATGTATCAATAACACGAACAAGGCAACAAACTTAGTCTAGAGATTATTCAGAGGGATACAAATCGGGTAAGGAAGCATCCACAAATGATCGCGGGAAAACAAGTGCAGAAAAAATTAGAGTGGAAATTATTAATAAAAGTTCGCGCCACTAGGAGATTAGAATCTTTGATAGATCAAGTCAATTAAAAATATGAAACCGAGTTTATTCGTGTAGTATACATTTTACAAGTATATAACGACGCTAACGAGTTTTATTAAATATAATAACTCATTTCAAAGTTATTTCGAACGTATATATTTTAAAGAACGAATATTTATCTGGAAAGTACATATTTTAAAAAACTAATATAATTGTTAAGAATTAATAGCCAGAGCTATTATTTATGCTTATTAGTGGGGATTACTCCACCTAGATATCATATTCTGAAAATTGAAAAATGACACCTGGACACGGGTCCCGGGTTCGATTCCCGTGTCCAGGTGTCATTTTTCAATTTTCAGAATATAATATAATTGTGGTATCAGCCCATTTTTAAAACTTACAAAATCAAAAGGGTTTTGTTTATTTTAATGGAATAATTTAGCACGAAATTTCAAAACAAAAACTATTATATTTTCTACATATTACTCACAAACTAGCTCAATTCTATGACAAACAGCATCAAGTCCTTGAGATGTGAAAAGGGAAACTAAAATTTTACAAAAGCACATTTTAAGATATGGCAAGGTTCGAACCCAGGACCCTTTGATAAAAAGATAGGTATTTTGTAGGACGAGATATAGANAAAAAAAAAAAAAAAGGAACGTAAATCTAAAGCACATGAATCAGTTGTCATTAAGGAACGAAAATTTGAATTGATTAAAAAATAGTTTAATTTCAAACTAGAACTATTTTAATTACATTTACTCTTTGTAATTTAGCTAGTTACAGTTTTCAAATGTGTACATGTTGTGTCTGTTGCAGATTTAAGTTAGTTTATAAGTCGTGTTATGATATAATCAATCGGTTCCAAAAGTGCACGTTAAATAAATCACATAAATAAAACGAAAAGTATTTTAAGATTCCAACGTGGCCCTTATGATCAAACGAGTTTGACAAGCCTGTTTTAAAATAACTGTCAGACCACACAAAGAAGAGACTCCGATACCAAGGAAGGCACTGCTTTGCAAATGAATAAACAAGCAGATGCGGCCATGAGGATGTCATATAAGGACAGAAGTTAAAGTGGAGGAGGTTTTATTTGCAGAGAAAAGGGAGGTAGAAAATAATGATGTATTTTGTTGCGTTAGCTATTTTATATTTTGTTGAATAAAGAAAAAGTATTGTAATCGTTAACATTTTAGACATTGAGATTATAACAGATCTTGACGTTTATGCGCCGTCGTACCTACTCAACAATGTGGGTCCATTATGTTTGTTTGGATGCCAATTTGTTTGTCTGTCCCTTTGTATAGCCTTGTCTATAGAGTCCTTAAGCTCCGCATCCGTATAGTCCTTAAGAGCACTTTGTGATATAAATCGTGTCTACACAGTCCGTATCCTTAACCACCTGACCGTGCCAATCAATGAGAAAGTCAGAGGCTTCCCGAGAATTTTAAATTTTCAGAAAAATATTTCTGAAATAGCTTCCTGCGTAAAACAATAATTTCATTTTGTAATTGTTTCCATAGCAAAAGATCCTTTCACTGCCATTGGTCACTCCATTTCGATACGCGCGCACATGTTTACTTTGTTGTGATTGGTAGCCCTTAGTGGTCCGTATCGCCTAATCCTTAAAGATTAATTTAGCACCGCGTATTACTACCCGTTCGATCTATACGCTAATATACTCATTACTGTAGTGATTTTAGCAGTAAGGAAGGTTATATTTTGAGGGAGCGTACCTTCGTTTGAGTGGAGGGAAAGTGTAAAACCATTTGGTAAAAAACCACCCTCGTAGTCTACACCCGGGCTAGATTCGAACTTCGATCTCCCCGTAATAGGAAATCTAGTCTACTGCGAGATTGACGCCTTAGACCATGCGGGCATCGAAGCGGGTAAAGTTAACATGAGTCAACTTCTACGGAGTGGTTAGGAATAAGGACTTATATACCAAGACTTTGTAGACAGTGCAATCTGTTAGTGTGGAGTCGATCGCTTATGGACCTCTAAGCACTTTACAGATACGAAGTCTGTAGATGGGGCTTAGGCCTGTCTGTACCTGGGGGTACAGCCGCCACAGTTTGGTGGATTCCTTTTAAACTTGACATGTGGATGTGATGTGGTAATAGTTAGAGGCTAAAATAGGATATAATTTATAGATCTATAATAAATGAGAGTACACGTAAACGTGACTGATCTTTAAAAACTTTAAATATTTCGAAAATGGCTTTTAACCATTTTATTTATAAAGCATACCCAGGAGGGAGTGTTTTCCAGGGTAAATAACACTGTGTTATTGTGTTTTTTTTAAGGAGTTAGTTGATTTTAGAGTAGTGTACTAGTTAATGAACTTTTTAAACTTGAATTTTTCGAAAATGGATTTAATATTGATCCAATATGGGTATGTGAGGGGTGTTTAACATAATAAAGAAGACTATATATATATTTAGAATATTAATGTAAAGCATCATAAAAAGGACTGATTTAAAAACGTGTGTTTTGGTAAAGTTGATCGGTGAAATGGCTCCAATAAATCGTAAATATCGGCGTCCTGGTGTTCGAGTTAATCGGTTATATAGTGATAGTGTGGTAGATAAAGCTGTTTGAGAGATTTGAAAAGGTATTAAGAGTATAAGAAAGGCTTCAGAAGAATATGGAACACTAAATAATAGAGTGAAAGATAAACCTTAAATATGGGAGACCAACTGCTCTTTCCGAATTCGATGAAACTATTTTAGTGAACTGTCTAATGTTGTGTGCCGAGTGGGGCGATTTAAAAGCAATAGACCGGGAAGGGAGTGGGTCCTATACTTCACGGGCAGAAACAAAGAACTAAGTCTAAGAATGTGCGATAATATTAAAAGAGTTAGGGCTGCTGTTAATCATGAAGCAATTAATAATTATTTTGATGAACTTCAAGTTACCATGCTTGGTATTCCTCCGTCAAACATAATAAATGTTGACGAAACTAGTTTTCAGGACGCTCCAGGGGCAACTAAAGTGGTTGTCAAACGAGGGGCTCCTCATGCAGATAGACTTATGGACGCATCTAAGAGTAGCTTTAGTGTAATGATTGCTGGCACAAGTGATGGCAATGTCCTTCCTCCATTCGTTATTTATAAAGACTTGCACGTTTATCAATCATGGACTGAAGGAGGTATTGCAAGGTCTGAATATAAATCTATGAAATCGGGTTAGATTGTCTTGCAAACGTTTGAAGAATGGTTTTTTTGTAATCTGATTCCATACGTTAGGCGCCTCGATGGCCCTCTGATTCTGATTCGTGACAATCTATCTAGTCTCAACCGCTTGACGTTGCCTATTTCCGACCACTAAAGCCAGTTTGGAGGAAAATTCTAGAGGAATGCAAGTTTAAAAAAAATGGTGGAGTTTTGCTTAAATCTGAGTTTCCAAATTAAATTATGTGAAGCATTGGAGAAGGTTGGAATCAGAAACGCAGAAAATGTTCGGTCTGGATTCAGAGGGTTGGGCATCATTCCTTTGGATCGCAGGGCTGTTCTGAAGAAACTTCCAAGAGACAACATGGAAGATTCTCAGGATAATTCTAATGTAAAATGGGCTTCAGAACTCTTAGAATTTCTTAAAACTCAACGAAATCCTAATAGGGGCCCAGATAGTCGTGGAAGAAGGAAAAGGTTAAATGTCACACCTGGTAGGCCAGTTTATGTTAAAGATCTTCGGGATTCTGCCACATCATCTGATCCTACTAGCAAAATTGCTAGTGTAACTTGTATTTCCCTCTTTCTCCAAGCAAATGCAGCTCCACTATATATCAGTTATATGCACCACATCCCTCCCCCATTAGGGAAAATAAGCGATGAATAGCACAGACGACCCGCTTCGGTAACCGCATGGTCTAAGGCACTACCTTCGCAGTAGATTATACTGCCAATGACGAGTAGATTGAGGTTAGAATTTAGGTCGGGTGTACCAAGGCTAGTTTTTCCAAAATAGTTTTCCACTCTCCCTCCACGCAAATTCGAGTACATTTCCTCTAAATATAACGTTTCTAATCCATAAAACAACTAGCGTAATTAGTGCAAAATCGTATAGCCAAAACGGGTTAGTAAGACATGGTGCTAAAAAAAAAGTACAGATGGGTATTATGACGTGACAAAGAATACACCAATAATAAATAATGCATAGGTGAATTTTTATTTAAAAGTGTAGCTATTTGTTGACCATGAAATTAAAATTGAAAAATGTGTTTTAGAAGCTTTCTAATTTCAATATTTTTTGTTTGTTGTATCATGATTTTTAATGTTGCGAAAGGAACTGTGTCAGGAGAACTGTACATCTTCTAGTGGATGCAATGAGTGACTTTCCATCGCTTTTAAAGTATCTATCCATTCTTTCTTCGGGCGAATGCTAGCACATTTGCTTGAAATTCATCTCTTTCTCATAGTCATTTTTGTTAAGTATTAAAAGTGGCTAATCGCGACCATAGAGGTGGTATAGCGTTCCGAAAAAACAACAACATATATTTCCACAATGTTCATATCAAAAATGCAACTGTCACTGCCAAACTAAATGTACAGTTAAATTCAGATAAGACTTTTTTCTAACAGTTAATAATGTTACTAAAACAATTGTCATATATTCATACGTTAAGTCATGTGAACTGCAGCTGTCTTATGATAGATAATATCAATACCTATAATAATAATAATAATATAGTGAAATAATCCCAATGTTGACAGCAAAAAAAGTTCATATTTTTAAAACGTTTCTTCCATCCAAATTCCCAATACATATTCACTCTTAAGCCAACAATTTATATAATAGCAAGGCATAAAGTGGATACCAGGAAAAAAAAAACCCAACAAAGGCTAGACTTGAATTCCCACCAGTCGAAATGAAATAAATCTAATCTAAATTAATCAGGGAAATTCATTTTCCAATTCTTCTATTTTAAGGACAGTTACTATAATAGCATCCATTAGCAGAAATAATTTGCAATTCATACGAAATTTTTGCGCGAGGAATACATTTTTGAGAAACACATTAACGTTCGAGTGAAAAAAAAGAGCGAACAAATTTATTTAAATCTCGTCTTTAGCAGTTACGATCCTATCGTTGAGGAATCTGTGATGTTTTATTTTGGTTTTTCTTCACTTACGTTGAGACAATGAATTATTAATATCTTAGTTTATGGTGATTTAAGAGGTGTTCGATACATACACAATTATCAGGGTTACCATTATTTTCTTAATACAAAATTATCTTTTTTTCCCCAGAAGGAATTCCCCATTTTCCCCGACACTTTAAGGAGTAGTAGAGGAATAAAATGTAATTTTTCATGACTATTGTGAAGTTATGTAGTTTATGGTTATAACAAGTTGATTTTAATTTGATGGATGGATTTATGCAAATTTGACGCCACCAAATGTTTCAAGAAAAAAATAGGGGATTAAGGGGATCCACAAAGATAAGACATATGTTCGAATCAGTGGTATTATTATTATTAATTCAGTTTCCTTTTTCTTCTACTCGTACCTTTACAGGAAAGTTTGTTTTCCCGTTTTTCCAGGTGAATTATACATCTTTTTGCCCCGTACCCAGCGTCTTTCCCAAGGTACTAAGAACAGAAGGTAAGGCCAGTCACCCACCAATCTGACAAAAATATTCATATGACAAGACAGTTTGTCATATGACAGTCCGACAAAAAAGATGCACACGATGTTTAAATTATTTGTCATACAACGAACTGACGTTGTCATTTGACATCAGACATTCATATGACATCAAACATATGTCCGATGAAGATCTGTGCACTTATGTCCGATGGGTTTTGCTCGTCTGACAAAACCTTCCCGCGCATGCGCTGAGATCTTCTGTTCATTGTTGTATGTTGTCCGCATACCATATTATGTGATGTGTTTTTGGCAGCATGACTCTGGAGCTCTCGTTTGATTTTAGGCTACTTCAATATGTCAGAAGATTTGGATATTGACAAGTTAGTATTACATGATTTGACTCATAAGGACTATTCAAATCAAGATCTAGCTCTTAAAGTATGGGAGCATATCAGTAAAAAACAACTACCTGAAAATAAAAGATCTTTATCATCTTCACCTGACGCAATGACAGTGACTGGGCTTGAATTTTGTCCGGCCTTTGTCACATCATTGTCACTCATTGGGTCTAACAATTTGTCATACGTCATTATGTCATATGACGCCATGGGACGTTTTATCAGATTGGTGGGCGACCGGCCTAAGGGTTGGGCCAGACTGACAAGCAAGCGAGCGCGTTATTAGCAGATAGCTCTCGATAGTTGTTGACGAGGAGGCAAAGGTTCGAATCTTGGCTCAGTGAACTGAGGGTGGTTTTTGATAAGTGATTTATTGTTGTGGTTTTCTCATTCTCTCTCCGCGCTTATGGTGATTCTTATTTGTAGAGGCCTACTTTAATTATAATATTGAAGTATTTTAACATATCAGTTATATATATATATATATCGTTTATGACCTTACAAATTAAACTAGGCCGTTAGTGGCAAGTGTGCTAAGCCTATTGATAATTATAAAAAAAGTCAAATATCATGTCAAACTAAGAAGTTTTCCTACCACGCAATGAACCAACATGCAATAATATTGCCTAGCGCCTGTAAACTATACTGTACCGGCTCGGTCGCTCGTTCCAGTCTGGCCACCTCTAATTACAACCAATGTGCTCTATTTTATATTTTAGTCGCTTGCCCAGTCTGGCCATACCCTAAGGGTTTGCGGAGGTTCCCCTTTCTCCCACTACCTGCTTGGCGTCATCTGGAAGACAACGCGCTACTTGGAGAGAAACTAGGGTTGGCAATTTAAGAGTGCATTTCTTGAATGCGTGTTAAAGTATAACGTACTGTATGTTTGGGTGTAATAATATTAGACGTGTCATTACAAAGTCTAGTTCTTACGTTTTTAAACTGAAGAAGAAATCCAAAATAAATGGGCTTGTCAACCCTAAGATAAAATCAATGTGAAAACAAATAATTAAGAGACCAATTTATATAGTAGTTAATTTATGAAAAACTTCAAACTCGATACTTAACAGAAATTACATTTAAGGGAATAAAAATTTAAAATAGTTTTATAAAATTACTGTGCTCTTTTTCGATTAAATATAAATAAGTAATCAAAGCTGTTTTAACACAAGGAATGAAAAGTTTTAGGTCAATTTAGTCAAACACATGTTTGCATGGCACAACATTTATTAGGAAACTGGAAACAACTAGTGTAGCATTAACTATTTTGACCAGCCAATTACTGAGTAGTTTTAATTAAATTATAATTTGACTTTGAGAATCTAGTTTTCAAGTAGAACTAATTGTAGGTCATATAAGAGAAGGACACAGAGTAATATTAAGGAAAAAAAAATTGGGTATTTGAAAATCCATTTGATATTACAATAAAATGTGTTTGTATTTGCTAATGCCCATTTAATTAAACTGGCTATAAATTAATTAATTAATAGATAAATACTTTGTTCTTCAAAGTGGTGATATTATTGTATAAAAATATCCAGGAAATAATAAAAAGAGTATTAAACGATATTAAACTTTTGCCAAAAGTGACAAAGATTCCCTTAGATGTAAAATGTTGCAATGAACAAAAAGTAAAAACTGTGGCTCGGCTATTATTTAATTTAATTTTTCAAGCAATAATGTATATATATAAAAAAATAGCTTTTTGACGTGAATGCTAACTAAAGTGATCCAATTATTTAGTGACTTGCTTAATATTTTTAGTATAAACTTAGCCTGCCAATGGATAACGAACAAATCCACGGCAAATTGTTATTTTCAATTAAATTAGATAGTTCAAACAAACTAAAATATTAAACAACAAGTCATTATAAGATTTATTTTTGTATACAAAGGATTCACTTTGTGTTTGGTATATTACACAATTAAACTAGTGTTTTATCTCTCTATTTTTTTTTATCACCGCATCTTACAGCCTGTTCAGGTTATATGCATATATGATAATTAGTGGAAGAAAGAATTTTGCGTGTAAGGAGAGAAGAAAACCATTTAGGATGAACCACCCTCAGTAGACAACTGGGATTTGAACCCAGATCACCCCGTCATCTGCAGGACAGTCGGCCACCGAAGCGGGTAATCAATTATTTGAATAATTTTAGGATAATTGAACTATTTGTATATGATTATATACAATATATTATTATGTGCGTAATTAAGTGGGTATAAGTTTTAAAACGAAATTGTTTAGTGCAAAAATCAATTTTTTAGTCTATTTTCTTGATGTTACTTCCTAAATTTAATTTCAAATAGTTGCGAATTAAGTGTAAGGCTACGTTTAATATATGTTAATTTATGTGTCCTTATTTTTCATATTCATATTTAAAGTATTTAGCGTGCACTTTCTGAACCGGTTGATTATATCAGCACACCATTTATAAACTTACTTACATCTATTGTAGACACAACACTCAGCCCCCGGCCGTTAATTCATCACTGTTAAAGGGGAAACCCACATTTCACCAGTGATACATTTTTCGGTCATGCCAGGAATCGATACCGAGACCGTTATCTCAGCAGACATAAACGCTACTAACTGAGCCAAGGTATCAGTTTGTGTCCATATAGGATCTGTTTGAAACCAACCGAGGTTGTTATAGTTGATTGCGTGTCTAAAAATAAACTACGTAGTTAAAACTACCCAACATTTAAATAATCGCCTAAAAGATCGATGAAAATAATATATGAACATAGTCAAGATATTACATATATCACCAAAATGATTTGGGTTGTGGTTTCAAGCTCGAGTTACAAAAAAATCTTAGACACGCGCATGTATAGACTGCGATAAGCGCGTGAAGTTTTCTTGCAGTTGTATTCCAAGTGACGTCATGCGCAGTAGCAAACGAAACTGAACACGGTTTTGCCTGCCCTCTGCGTTTTTGTCACCCAGGATAAGTGACGTGAAAAAGTATCGATATTTACTAATACCGATATTTTCCTTTCGGTACTAGTATTTTTTTACTCGATACATTTTTTTTGTCATCTTAACTCATGCTGGGATTAAATGTTTACTATGGTTAAAGAAGGGTACAAAACAGATTTTTTTTTAAATATTACGAATCATATTTAGCTATTAAATAACTTTCCATCAGGTAAATTTTCATAGACATTTTAATAATAATAAATAATAATATTTTGCATCGCGTCTTACTACCCGTTCGGGTTATACGCTTAAGTACTAATTACGCTAATGGATTAGGAATTGGGGAGGTTGAATTTAGAGGAAGTGAACCCGCATTTGCGTGGAGGGGGAGTGGAAAACCATTTAGGAAAAACCACCCCCAGTTCACCCGACCGAGATTCGAACCTCGATCTCCCCGTCCTTGGCGGTCGAGCTCAACACGACTAGCGCGTTAGCCAACTACGCCACCGAGGCGGTTCATAGACATTTTGAAAGCTGGTATGGTAATACCTTTTATAATATCCATCATACAATACTATCTATCATACTCTCCAATTTCCAACACATAACATAGACGCGATAGACCTAAATATACTATAACATGGTTAAATCATTATAATTTTCGGTGTTTAAATAAATATGAAAATACAATTATAATGCAAAAGTCGAAAGTATTATTAATTGATTTTTTTTTTTTTTAAATATCCAGATTAAAATTTCGGTACCGATACTTATTGTTATCGATACTTTTCTCTCGATATTAGTACGGTATCGATATTTTTCTTCCTATACTTTTAATTAGTACAGTATCGATACCACATCCCTACCCAGGATGTCCTAATATTTACAACAATGAGGCAGGTATAATAAAGGAAGTGTACTCAGATTTTCGTTGAGGGAGTGTAGGAGACGATTTAAGAAACGTACAACTGGCCGTGATTATAACCCCGACCTTCCCATCTAGGGTAAACCAGATAAGGTCTGACATATTTTGCCGTGCCTACCAGCCGGTAGTTTTACTAGTTGTTTTTGTCCACCGCGTTCTTTTTGTCTGGCTTCTGTTGCGAATCTGGCCATAGAACTGAGATTTATTTTTTGATTAATTTTTTTTTTGCCACCGTGTCTTACTTCTCGTTTGAGTTAAACGTACATGAACTAAGTAAGCCTAGGCTAAAGTGTTAGGGATTATGAAGGTTTAATTCAGAGAGGGTGTACCCACCATTGCACGAAGAGAAAGTGAAAAACCATTTTAGAAAATCCACTCAACTTTCGAGCCTCGATGTCCAAGTTATCGGTATTCTAGTCTACTGTTAGAGTGACGCCTTAGACCATTCGAACACCGAGGCGGGTGGACTATATCTTAAAGAGGTTTATATAGATGAATGCCACATTGGAAAGAAAAGAGATTTTGGGCAGCCGAGTCGGTAATATAGGACGGCCATGGCTCAATGTTGGATGTCAATACACAATTATCCACATAATGCAATCTGAAAAATCGTGTTACGCTGAATTGGCGGTGACGGAGAGATCAAGATTCAAATCCCAGCCGGGTATACTGAGGGGCAGTTTTTTTTTACTGAATGATTCTCCACTCTCTCTCTCCACGTAAACGCGGGCACATTTCATTTAATACCCAACATTCTTCATTACTATTCCACTAACGTAATTAACGTGTGCGTATAGAGCGAACGGGTACTAAGACACATTTTTTAAAAAGTTCATGTGTGTAAGCGACAATGGCTACATATACTCCAGCAAAACATGTTTAAACTAGGCAGTATTTTTTGTTTTACCAAACAAAGGTGAGAGCCAGTTATATCCAACTTCAACTAAATAATATGCAAACCCAGGGCTGGAACAGTATCGATCGGTGGATTTAAACACGTAAACAAAACGTGGTGGTGGCGCCTGGCACACACCTCATCAAACCTTCAAGCCCTTACAAAAAACAAAACAAAAAAACCTTTATCCGCGGGTTTATCTACAAAGGAACGAGGAATTGGACATAATAGAAACAGATGGTAGAGGTGTAGTTTAGTGAGGAGCGACCGCTAGCATTGCGAACAGACTAGCAATCTGTCTCTATCAGTGGGTTATACGCTGTAACCCACTCGCGGCGTCAGATTCCCTCCTCGAGAGATCGCGCTCACGAACACAACAACTGAAGTGGAATCGCGGCATTTTTTTATTTGTTTTATCACCGCGTCTTACTACCTGTTCAGGTTATACGCAAACAATATTATTACTATAATGAGGTAGGGATGAGAAAGGAAGTATTTTAGAGGTAATATACCCACATTTGCGAGGAAGTAGAGTGTGAAACCATTTAGTAAAAACCACTAAGTAGACCCGGTCGATATACGAACCCCAACCTCCCCGTCTTCAGCAGTGACGCCTAAGACCATTCTGCCACTGAAGCGGGTGTTAGGAAGGTGGATTTAAGATAGTATACAAAAATATATTATATTGCAAACAAAGTTAAAAAAATATAACATTAAAATTATAATCATTATTATAACTATTAGTATTATTAATAATGCAATATGTCATAATGAGTAGCTGCAGATCATTTGATTCGACAAATGATCTGTAGCAATCCATTAAGACAGATTGTATTATTAATGATGATGATAATGATGATTAAGTTCCATTTTTATTTATGTATATAAATAAATAAATATACATGAGAAAAAATCAAAATATTTAAAGGTCAAAATGCAACCCACACTAATGAGTTATTAAAAATGGAAGGGTCCACTAAAATAACCATTTAAATATAAGCATGGTTGATTTTTTATATATATTTTACTATTTCCCCAGACAATCCAGAGTCCAATTTTTGTATGAAGAGCCCTTTATAAAATACAATACAATAAATCCTATAATATTTTATATGAAAGGGTAAACTAATGGTATCTACTAAAGGCAGTGGAGATGCCTTCACATATTAAAATAAAGCCTGGTGAGAAAGTGAGACCAAAAAGATGGGGGGGGGGCTGACCATGCCCCTTGTTTCCATAACTTTGAGAGGAACATTTGGGCTTTCCCTTTTACTTTAGTTTTCTCGTAAACAGCACAAAAAAAAGTCAGAAAAAGTATTGAAATAAATTATGCTTTTTCCAACCACTTATTTGTGGAAGCAAGCCTTTTCTGCTCTTTGTGGTACAAAAAAAATGTGAAATTATATCGTCTTAGTGTTAAATCAGACTTTGGTTTAATTCCTCACATAAATTATAAGTGAGTATATATATATATATATATATACAATTAATTTACTTTAAGTACGTACGTGCACTTTCTATATATATATATATATATATATACAATTAATTTACTTTAAGTACGTACGTGCACTTTCCGAACCGAGTGATTATTTCAGTACATGAGAATTTTTACGAGTGAGAGCGAAAGGGCCTACCAATTTTGCAGGGTAGAATTTTTCACATACCTTTCAGGGTTATTTTACATGTTACAAATGGCATGGGACCGATGGCTTTACTTTCCCTCTTAAGGAAGTTGTGCTACGGAGTTTCATCGCTCAGTAAAAATCCATCAACACCACCTGGGTTTGAACCCACGAACATTAAGTCCTGAAGATGAGCACTTTACCCCAAGACCGCCGAGTTCGACAAAAATGCTATCAATGATAACTGCAAAAATACATCGTGCACCGTTATATGCGGGACCCACTTCAGCGGTGGGTAGGAGACACAAAACAATGATAAATGGTCATACAAACTTGTATCCCATCTGACCTTGTTTCCGAGTTATACAGTAGCCCCATGGATTCTTTGGTGCTGACTGACAGCTGACGGCTTTGAAAAGCTACCAGACCAAATTATGTATCCCTACGCCGAACCATATGATCTGCAAAAAACATGTGTTTAGCAGCTGTTACTTCTGACAGTCAAAATTTAGGTGTATACATAACGGTTGACTGTCAGAAGTCAGCAGTGAACTGTCAGTCAGAACCAAATAAGTCATGGGGCTACTGTAGTCATGTTTGTACTCCAGTAAAGTGGAGATGCTTAACATCATAGGAAGTGCTCAAAATGGCCACTTTCGGCCTAAATGCAAGCCTGCAGTCATCGTGTCGTAGAATGCCACACTCTTTCAAAATTACCAAATGTTTGGAATAAACAGGATAGCCCATAGAACAGTGGTTCCCAATTACCTACCAGTCAAGGACCCTCCAAGAGGCTCTTTGAGATCATCGGACCCCCGTTTTTTCTAATCATTAGAATATAATCTATTCTATGTATAGAAAATAGCACCACCACCCCTTCCACAACCTATATTAATAGCTAATGTTAGAAAAACTACAAAATTGGTAACTTGACACAGTAAATAAAGTATGTTTTTACATACTTTTATTTGTTACACTAATTCTAGTTGTAATAATAATGAACATGATAGTAATAGTTGCAAAAAAAGGTTAGTTAGGCCTACATGAAAATTTATTAAATATAAAAAAGTTCAAATTTATTCATGTGAGTATAGTATTAGTGCGATAAGTGAAACCGATTCTTTTTTCTCCATCACTTCTTGAAGATCAGTTTGAAGGCTGGACACTTTGACTCGAAAATCCGAATGCATGTCAAGTCTATACTTGTTTTTCATGTAGCAGTGTTTATTAATTATTATTTAACTTTTTATTTTGTTAACATTTTGGCGGTTGTTACGGACCCCCGGGGGTCCACGGACCACCTTTTGGGAACCACTGCAGAACATACCTAGTCAACAGGTTGAGAGATATCGAGTATGGTATGCAAACAGTTTAATGGGATAACTTAGTTGTAACTCGGAAACACGGTCAAATGACACACATGTTTATATGAAAACAAATTCATGTTTTTTGTGTCTCCCGTTCAATGCTGAAGTGAGTCCCACATGTTACAGCACCACCTGTATATGTTCGTATTTAATAAAAGGTTATTCCTAACAGAACCCTACTCGATGGATAGTCGATGGCTCCACTAAAGCTCAGCCACTATCTTGAGGCCAATGAAGTTTCTTTTAGTATTTCATTTAGATCCTACCTCTGAGAAGCCAATTTCTCAAGGTCATTAAGGAGAGATACGGGGGGTAGACTAGCGTTCACAGCAGACTGCAAGGTATTAACCAATATTAGGGTGTAACAGGGGTAGTAAAGGAATATACGGGTAGATATACTAGAAGCGGAAGAAGGGTAAAAAGAGTGAGGCAATGCTTAGTATTACCGCAATGCGATTAGTTTAACTGACATCAAGAATAAAGAACAGCCCTAAACGAAATTAAAGAGGATAAAGTATAGTCTGCAAAGAGTAGCATGTAAATAGAGTAGTTCCGACGGAAATTTCATACAGGTTTTTAATATCGGTATTTTCAGCAGACGACACATCACACTAAAAGCCAGTTCCTTATACAGATGCAATATTTTGATCATTGGTTGGAGGTGTTTGAGGATTACGTTCTAGACCACTAAATCACTGATCGAGTTCCGGCTTTACTTGCGTTATTTATTTTGTTTATTTATTTGAGGTATTTAACGTGCACTTTTTGAACCGAATGATTTTATCAGTACACGTGAATTTCTATGAGCGTGAGGGAAAGGGCCTATCAATGTTGTTGGGAAAAGGGTTTTTACATTCCTTCCAGGGTTCGTTTACACGCCAAAATCGACATGGCATCAACGGCTTCACATCCCCTACGAAGGAAGTTGCGTGCGCTAAGGATTTTTATCACACAAGGAAAAACCATCGATATCAGCTGGGTTTGAACCCACGAACATCGAGTCTTCAGGCGAGCACTTTACCCCAAGACCGCTGAGGTTGACTTCATCTGAGATGTTTAACCGGGGTTGCCTAAAGTCTCATTTTCATAGACAAACATTATCTGGCAGAAAAGAATTTTCACGTATGCATTACGTCAAGACATGTGGTCTGCAGCTGTCACTTTTAATATATAATCTAAATAACATCAATAATATATTATAGTAAATTTGATCAATTATTTGAGCAGCAAAAAATTAGTTCGTATTTTCTAAAAGGCCCTTCCTATAAAAATTGGACCGTGGTTGTGAAATATGTTAGAAAAAAGGTGTTTTTTGTGTACTGTGTCTTACCAATCATTCGGGCCATTCATATATTTATAATAGAAAGGGAGAATTTAGAGAAAATGTAATCAGGTTTGCGTCAAGAGACCGTTAGGAAAAAAACCCAACCGATATACCTTACTGATATTTGAACCCCAATCTCTTCGTCAATGCTAGTCCAATATATTGCACGTGTGACGTAGCTCAGTTTGCGGAAAGATGAGCAAGTACTAATGTACTAATGGTCAGGTGACTTATCGTACATCCTTTCCATGGGGGCTCTTTCTATATTCCGATAAGATGAGGTGGCGATTCTAGTGAATATGACGAGGTAAAGCCAAAGAAAACCTCAACCAAACTTAGGCCAAATTAACCAAACCCTGGTGACCGTGGGAATCATTCCCCTTTCGAGAAAAATTCCTCGGTATCAGCCGGGAATTGAACCCGGGACCTCTAGGAAAACTGCAAGGGGCTTTGGCAACTACTGTATCAGGAGGCCTGTTTGTAAGGGAGTAATTAAGTAAGTCTGGAATTGTTTAATGTTTAGAGATAGTGAATATTGTTCCATGAATGGAACATACCGAGTTCAAACAGTTTTTTTTTACATAGGGCTACTTATGGTTGCAATACTAGGATGTAAGCGAGTAAAACTATTTATCTTCATAGAGTGAATATGTTAAGAGAAGAAAATGCAACCTCGTTCACTCGGCGAGAAGATAACACTTCGCGTACGTGTGGGGGTAAAACGGAAGAGGTAGAAACAATCCAAGTGCATTAGGTCTGTGAACGAAACCCGGTCTCCAAATGACCGCGTGACAGACCCTGTTATCTTACACCAGTTCTTCACCAGAAGAGATTTACACAATAATTTTTTTTTAAATTGTTCTACAATATTGACGCACGTTTTAATTCACGTTCTAATTTAAGATTAGCTGGTAAGAATGTGCACCTATATTATTAATCTGATAAACTAGATGACACCGGGTTGATTTCTTCAACAAATTTCGGCACCGCGGAGTTTACTTTTTTATAGATTTTTTTTTTGCGACGGAAGTTCCGGTGAAATAGAAGGGGAGCAGAACGAAATCCAATTTTGTTATTGCGTTTAGCCAATTCCGTTCTTCCGTCCCAACACCTCCTTCGTACAGCGATTTCTCTTTAACTCACCCCTCTCCCCCCTAAACAGTGTTAAGTTTCTTATCGGCTTATAGCTCCTCACCACCCAAAACAGATTATTGCCAATTACACACCACAAGGATTTGCAATAACACCATCGTCTCGTGGAACATTCGAGAAGAAAAGCTAAACATGACTATACAACCTAGCTGTGAATTGTAAATGTTGGAAGCGCACAACCTTAACGTATAGTATGACGCGGTGCTAAAAAAAAGAAAAAAAAAGAAATAAATGTGACGTGTCGGAACACAATAAGAAGTTCATAGAAACATGTTCAATAAAAATATATCCTTTTTACTATTCTCCACGGATGTAAGGAAGACTAAACCTAAGTTTAATAAAAGTTATACAATAGAATCACTTTCGAAATTGTGCTGTACAGTCCAATTTTCATAGGAAAAGCCTTTTATAGAATACAAACAAATTATTTTGCGGCCAACATTGATAACATTTTACAATTTTATTACTGTGTGGTTTTTTTTAAGGTTATGATAATATCTATCTAAAGTGCCCACTGAAGATTACATTACCTAAAGTGTGATTGCGTGGAAGTAAATCTAGTAACTTTTCTATCTGCCAGATAAGGTTCTTCCAATGATAAATGAACTGTAACGAGTTTGTATGTTAGTGTAAGTTGCCGTTTTTCTTTAAGCACATCATAAAATTACTATTTTAAAATACAATTAATTTACTTTCGTGCATATTCTAAACTCCCAATTATTTCTGATGAAGCAATTCTACGAGAGCTTTCTGTATTTATAACAATTTATCGTTATATTTTATGAACTATGTTATTACATATTAATTTACTAGGGATATCGCAAATATGTATTTCAATAAAGCCTTAGTAAAAACAAGTAATCGGTATTTGCAAATAAAATCATTACGTATAGGGAGTTTTATCAAATTAGTGAGATTGTACGTTCTTACTTTAAAAATTCTACTTTATTTAAGAAGTTGCTTATTATTTTAAAATATGGTTACCAGCAATAAGGTGATAAACATCAACAGGGTCCCCATAGCATTAAAAACCTTAAATTTTATGTTTTATAATTAATAAAAATGTATGAAAAAGTAAAATTAGCTTATTTTAAACGACCTTCGAAATATCACGGTCCTGAGAGTAAGGTAAATGATGAAATTCTGGCAGTCACTAATTAATAGAGACACCAAAGAAAAATTTAAAGATAATATAAGTTTGTTTTGGTGGTTTTGAATTTTAATAAACCTACTACAAATTTCTTAAGACATATAAAAATTCGAGGATATTTCTCTTCGAATAGGCAGCACCCTTAAATACACATTCCAAATGATATTTTTAACAAAAACGATGTTTTCTTTTACACATCGATCGAAAGATACCCTTCGTTTACTCCAAAATGCAGACATATTATCTTGTTTGGTTCCATCATGGTACTGTTTAAAAGATAGGGCCATAGTATACTCAGCCAAGGTAAGAATGCCATTATTGGTTGTTTTGCAAAATTATTAAAACACGTCACTAGTCTTCCATTGCTTCTCCTAACTTTTGCTGTATTCGTAATTTATTTCCAAGCCGAATAAAATCTGCTCCAGTCCTAAAGCAAACCTCGTCTTGAAGCAGAGTGTATTGTTAAGGAAGTGAAGAGGGAGTAGTGCGCCTGCCAAGCTTTATAACGCTATAAAATAAAATGAGGTCCAAAGAGAGCTTGACTGCATGTCAGCGTCTAGGACGAAAACCCAAGACCAACAGAGAAACCACCCCTGCCCCCTTCTTATGGTAAAAAAATTACCGACAAGACCATTCCTAATAATGTGATATTCAGTCAAGTGCATCCTAGAGATTTTTCCAACCCCATTTTGAGATTTAAAATGTATTTTATTTTCAAAAAATATGGCGATTACAGCTATCTATAAAAAAAAACGAGCCTAGTCTTCGGCAAGTTTTGGGAAACCTGGTTTGATTCCGGCGTGTTGGCTAAGTTATTTACTAACTGTATAAGGGTTTGTCCTTCATATCAGTTAGAAATATTTTGGTACTGGGACTATGTGTGAAGTATTAGGATTACCACGACGTCTTAAAATTAATTTAATTTCTAAGTATTGTGTTGATATTATGTATGTGTTTGGAAATTAAACGTTAAATACCACAGTAAAAAATATAATTAAATATAAATAACATATTAGGTTTTGTATACAGCCAGTCGATAGATTAAATTATTAAAGAGACTTTACCAAATGTAGATCAATCTAATATTTATATTAAAGTGTACAATATGTTCCCTCTTTCATTAAGAGCGTAAGCGCGAGTGTGGGAAAAACGATTGGGAGCTCCTGTCCCAACAAGTCTACAAGTTAGTCCAGCAAGGTTATACAACCCAAAGAGCATTTATATGTCATGTCATAGTTAATACGCACTAAGTTTTAACAAAAGTCAAAAGAGAACAGTTTTTATTCCAACCTGGATACTAATATTTATATTAAAATTATATAATTTATTCATACAATGCATAACAAAATCACCAATAAATTGTTGTATTTTAAATAAGCAAACCTCAAACTATGGTGTCATAAATATATTAAAAATGAATACATTAAAATGTATGGTGAAATTAATTAAAGTCTCAAAGTTCTTTAACTAAAGCCATACAAAGAAACGCAAATAGATGAAATCTGAATAAACATAAAATAAAATGTAAGTCATCAAAAGTAAAGTGTGTACAAATGTAGCACTTTTAATGAAAATATTAAAATGGCGACTAACACGTAATTTTGCGAAACAGACTGTACAGTACGAAATATAGACGTTCCACCGTGATCCCCCAGGAGACCTTGAGAAGGGCCCTTGCTTCCGGCTTACTTCCGCTCAACCAAGCCAGGAAGAGAGAGAGAGAGAGAGAGAGAGGTGGGAGGGGAAAATATTTTTTCATGAACCTTCCTTTACAGAAGCACGCACAACAAAACTCACCCACATAAACAAATCCCGGTAATGCCTCTTCGGATCCTACGGAGAGGTTATACGGACTAGACCGTTCTGCCCCACCCCCAACCCACCCTACTCCCCTAGAATCGCACACCACAACGACACGGCAAACATAAAAACATGCACGGGATCAGTGACATCTTCACAAGTCAAAAGAGGGCCAAGTTGCTCGGTGGACCAAACCAGTACTCTGCGGAGAGCAAAACGAAACGTGTTCTTTCTTCACTCATCCGTGTGAGACATATCTTAGGCGAGAAGGAGAACACAAGAGCAGGACAAATATGAGATAGCAATAAGGCTGAAGTTTAGGGGAAGATTAAAAAAAAATTAATCGAGAAAAAATGTGAGAAATAAAAATAAATCTTTTAAAATCAATATTTAACACTATTTTTTAAAATAACACAATTCGTAAAATTTTAGCTTGTGAATTTTTCGACGCAATCTTAATACTCATTATTTTAATGATAAAATCTCTCCTTAAAAAACTGATGGTGTGCCTTGTAAAATTTTACAGCCTTGTTCAGTGTACTATGAGTTGAAAAAGGTTGAAAATCGCTGCTCTAGTAGATTACCAATGTTTCGAAAAAAAATATTGCACCGATTAAAATTGTTCATATAAAAATGAGGTAAAGAGGTTCAAATTCACGATATGAAGGGAAACGTCTTAAAATCCTTGAACATGACGTTTTTTTAATAAGACCTAAGGTTATTAACAGCTTAATAGATTGTCTTACTATACATTCATTCATCCTACACGCATTTTAATTACGTTAATGAGGTAAAGATGAGGACAACAAATTGGGAGTAAATGTACCCGAATTTACGTGGAAGGAGTAAGAAAACATTTAATAAAACAACACATTCAGTACACCCGACTGGGATTAAAACCTCGATCTTTCAGTCACCGGCCAACTAGACTAGATGAGCTTAACATTTATCCCGTGTGCCCACCGATGCGGTTGAAGACATAGTTATGAGTAAGTCAGTTTTAGAGGATGTGCACCTACATTTGCATGCGAAGGGGATGGGAATAAACATAGTGACACATCTTTGGGAAGAAGTATCAAGTGTATAACGCAATTAATATTAATTGCCGAGTAGAAAGAATTAATTAAAATTCCCTGACGACCGCGAAGACAACAAACAAGCTACTTTATGAAAACAAGAGTGGCCGCTACTTAATTCACGACAAGGAGCGGTTATGAAGCAGATAATCTATTGAACCTTCACAGTTCACAAGCCATTCTAAAACGAGCTGCTATTTTAAGAAGGGGGTGGAATTTAACTCGGTTAATACTTTCTACCAACAACAGATAACAGCCCAATTGCCCTCCCCGCACACAAGCTGTTGGCAACTGGCTTAAATAAAATTACGTCCGCATTAGCGGCGAAACAGATTCTGTCACTACTAATGCTTGCAATTTAGATAAGCTAATCCGAGTCATTGAGGTCGACAAGCCACCGTAATAAAGTCCGCCTCTTTGCGCGATTCCCCTT
>CABFWB010000676.1:41795-95502 GCA_902151455.1 Timema bartmani | reverse complement strand
CCCCCCCCATCAAAAAGTAAAACTTTGAGAGAAGAGCTTTAAATGCGTTGATATCTCGTCCACACTTGTGTGAAGCTCCTTAATGTAAATTGAATTAAAACCTATGTTGTATTGAGGTAAAAATTATCATACATATTTTTACTTTCTCTCGACTCTTCACAGAGAAAAATATTGTAGGCATAATCGTGAAAATATCAAACTCGATATTTTGATAAATGTTAACGTTTCATGACTCCCTAAAACAGAAGAAGTGGTTTTCGCGATGTCGTCTGTATCTCTGAATGTAGCCGAAACCATTTTACTCATCGGGCTAAAACTTGGTATGTTGGGTTTTCATCAGATTTCCCCAAGGCGTTTTTTGGATTAATTATCAAACCCTAAAATTAAGGTTATTTTACTGAAGGGGAAAAAAGGGAGAAAAAAAAATTCTCTCCAAACCAGCTCTAACGCTTTTGATGAAATCCTTTATCCAAGTACTGTTTGATATTACAAACACGATGGCAATTGTAATTTTGCCATGAAAGTGATTTTGAGGGTCTCTTACATAAGCAAAAATTTCCAAATATGATCATATCTCTGTAGCTATTTCAGATACGAAATAAATAACTTCATTGTAAAGTTGTTGTAGTATTAAAAATTAAAATCTTTTATTTGAAATATATTTTTATAGATCCAATAGTTTCTGAGCTATAAGCATATATATATAAAATTATCCCCTTGATGTTTTCCCTATATACCCTTAGTGCAAATGCGGGTACATTTTATTTAATTAAAACTTCCTCGTTACTAAACAATTAGTCTATTTAAATGGAATAGTCCGGACGGGTAGTAAGATGCAAATAAAATAAATGGTACGGTGCAATGCACAGTCTTTCTCTTTGCTCTATCTTAAAATAGAGATGATAAACTTTTTAAGATTCGTTTAAATAAATAATATATATTGTTGCAGAAACACTCCACCAAACTGTTTAAAAGAAATAATAAGTTACTGATTGTTATAGAAACAATGAGAATATAAGAAATTCTTGTCCGCCAGAGAGCATACATTCATTTAACATTTTCAAAGACCACCACAATATATATATATATATTGTAACGTTATTTGCCATCCTACCATTTATTTCCCTATATTTTTCCCAATCTTTGTAAATAGTTTCAAATTTATTTTCGTTTGAAACACGTTGTGTCGCCGGCGTGACAAATAATACTATTTACATCCATTTAAATAAATTAAAAGGACAGAATATAGAACATCTAACACTGTTTTAAATAATTTAAACAATTAATTTTGACATAAGGAAGAACACTTACCTTTTATTAAACATATTAATTTCCTTCCAAGAGGTCTGTTGACTTCTCTTCTATTTATTTTGAATGTCAGCCATGATTTATTTTAACGCATGCGCAGATATGATGAACAAGTGAGTGGCGAGTCTCGTGCTTGTAAAAGTAGTAAGAAAAAAAAGAGAAAAAGAAGACGTTCCAAACTAGCGCGCATTTCAATTCTGACAGATTAAAATAAACATTTAATTCTTTTAAGAAACACAGACATATATTTTAAATCTTGATATTAAATTTGTATTTTATTTTATATTCAGTTCATAGCCAACACTTTATCTTTTATTTTAATGTATTAGTTTTCTCTTTGGACTTAGTAGAGAATAGAACGTTTTTAAATTTAAAACTTAGAACATTATTTGAAGAGGATGAGGGTTCTTTCTTCCGGAGTGTCATTTAACATGGAGCAAAATCTATATAGCTCCTAATTAAATTTAGTTTTCAAGTGGAACAATGGTTCGAAAGTAAAAGTGCAAGTACTCAAATGGAAAGTTAAGTGTCTGGAGACGAACTAGAGTGTTTATTTCTTCAAATTGTGGACGAGTTGGAATAAATAAAAGGAAACAGACTTCAGACATTCTGTTTCAACATGGATGAATTCATTGGTGAGGTCCAGCCAAATCTTCAATTTTAAATATATTTTATTTCTCATTTTTTTATCAAGCTATCAGGATATATGCAAAAACTTTCAGAAAGGACTAAATACATTCAGACTCTATCTATTCCAGGGAATTGATTAATATTTTATTTTTATGTAAAAATATTAATTCTATTGATTTCTTTTTTCTTGTTCCTCAACAATACCATTTTTTTTGTCTTACTCAAAACTATATATTATATAAAAGTTTAGCCTATATTTATATATTATTTTCTTTCACTCTATTATTATATATATATTAAAACTCCTAAATTTAATCCTGTTCAGAGATTGTTCATTTAATTGTTTAACTTTGTTTAAGAATTTATGTAATACCATATATTTTATTTTGTCATATTAGCATTATATTTATTCGGATTTTCATAGGTAGGATTGGGATGTAGTAAAAGGGAAACAATAATAATAATAATAATAATAATAATAATAATAATAATAATAATAATAATAATAATAATAATAACAACCCACAAAAGTTTCAATAATTTTTTTTTTATTGTAATCTAAATTAGTACATTTTGTTTTAATGATCCATTTTATTTAAATTGCTCGTGTTTTATTTTTATTTTAAGTACTCTCAACTCTTGTGGAGACTTACAGTACACCATTGTAACATTGACATTGTAATATCCGGGTAAACGTTCCCGAGCACACCCAGTGGTCTCGAGCATTTAGAGTCATCGTGCCTTTATCTAAGTTAGTCGAGCTAAAGTTTATTTGTATTTATTGTGTTTTTTTTAATTATTATTATTTCTCCTAGTTTCTAGGAGTGGCGCCCAACACATAAATTTTTATTAATCTCGACGTTACTCACTGGTTGTTGATAAGACAATATTACATTTATATTAGAATATATATACTCATTGTTTCTGTAACAATTTGTAATTTATTATTTCTTTTAAACGGTTTGGTGGAGTGTTTCTGCAACAATATATATATTATTTAGTTTCACAAATCTTAAAGTGTTTTTAGTAACTGGCTCTATTTTAAGATAGAGAAAAACGAAAGACTGTGCATTGCACCGTACCATTTATTTTACTTGCGTCTTACTACCCGTTCGGACTATTCCATTTAAATAGACTAATTGTGTAGTAACGAGGAAGTTTTAGTTAAATAAAATGTACCCGCATTTTCACTATTTATAGGGAAAACATCAAGGGGATAATGATTAAACTACACCCAGCCGGGGATCAAACTTCGAGCTCCCCATCACCAGCAAAACATTTAAGAAAAACCAGAGTCAGAGCTCTCTACCGGGATTAAAACCCCGATCTCTCCCCGTCACTAGCAATCCAGTTCAACACGAAAGTGACGTATCAGACCATGCGAATACCGATGCGAGTCTTTTGTGTTATTTATTAGCACAGCATCTTACTACCCGTTCGGGTTACACGTCTATGTATTAATTACACTAATGGTTTAGGAATTAGGAAGGTTTAACCGAGAGGAAATGCACCAGATTTTTTTTTCATCTTGACTACTTGACTCAGTTTCTAACAATTTTAGCCTGAGTCATATTTTTATACAAACGTTAATTGCTCAATTTTCTTGTATCCCTTTTATTTAATTTATCTAATCTGGTATTATTGACTTCTAGTACTATTTAAATCTAAGTTCTAATTTGTTTCCACTAACTATTTTTGGATCATTCTAGTCGGTCCGCTCCGGGTATTTTTAGTTTCCCCGGTACCCTCCGCACCTGAATTTGCATGGAAAAAAGAGTGGTAAACCATTTAGGTAAAACCACCCTCAGTGCACCGGACCGGAATCGAACCCCGATCTCCCCGTCTTCGGCAGTCTAGTCTAACACGAGAATGGCGTGTTAGACCACGCGGCCACCGAAACGGGTGAAGGAGTCTTTTGGATATAAGAGGCGTGTTTTTTAAGTAAGTACCGTTTTGAAATTCGGCCGCTGCAGCGCTGTGGCTGCCGTTCCGCGCATGCGCGTAGAGTACCTCCATCTGTTGGCTAGCCACAGACGCCATTACGGAAGTATTTGACCCGTGTTTACCTCTGTTTGTGAGTATTTAAAATGGCTCAGTCAATAGAAAATCCCGCCGACTATGAAATACGCTCTGTTATTCGTTTTCTTCATGCAAAAGATGTGAAAGCGGCTGAAATTCATCGGCAGATCAGTGAAGTGTTCTAATGAGTTTCCTCAAGTTTCAAGAAGTGTTCATTATGGAATTGTGACAGAACACTTAAATTATCGTAAGTTGTGCTCATGTGTACTGTGTTTTGGGATAGGAAGGGGGTGTTGCTCGTGGATTTTTTTGCCTCGTGGTGACACAATACATTCTGAGACTTATTGTGAGACCTAAACTAAACTGCGCCGTGCAATCAAAAACAAAAGGCGAGGCATGCTGAGTAAGGGGATTGTTTAGCTTCATGACAATGCCCGTCCACATGTGGCTAATCGTACCCAAGATCTCATCGCATCATTTGGCTGGAGACAACTTGATCACCCTCCGTACAGTCCCGATCTAGCACCTAGTGACTACCACTTGTTCCTGCATTAAAAAAAGCATCTTGGTGGTCAGCGCCACGACGATGATGATGACCTCAAAACGGCCGTGTTGCAGTGGTTATCAACTCAGGCGGAAGATTTCTATGAGGATGGAATTCAAAAGCTGGTTGTACGATACGACAAGTGCCTTAATATTGGTGGAAATTATGTTGAAAAGTAGATTAAAGTACAGGCTTTCACGTAAAAATAAAATTGATGAAAAAGTACACTTGGTGTGTTTTTAATTTCAAAACGGTACTTACTTACTGTGTTCAAATAGAGGAGATTTTATTTTACGTTTTGATTGCGAAAACTGTTAAACCTATGTTCTCATATGAGCACATATTTTGATAACATATCTCTAACCAAATAACGGAACACAAGATGCCAAAGGGACTGTATATTATTTCATACAATACAGCATAATTTCAACTCCAGCAAAATGTCTTTCTAGAATTACTAGAATTACATAAGACGGAATAGCGGGTTCTAACAAAGCAAGGTAGCAACCTGTCTAGCAGTAGATTAATTCCAAGAGAAACCCAATCCCAATAACGATGCGCGCAAGGAACGGCGACAGCAGTTGCTTCCATAAACACACACTTCCACGTGTACCTTCTCTACCCGTAATAGACCGAACGAACCAACCACCACTCGGAATGTCGGGGGTTTTCTCCCAAACATGAGCTTCTTTCTATAAATCGCCGCGGGTTATCAGATCCTTTGTTCTGGAGAATGCGGGCCAGAGAAAAAGCAATTAGTTGCTTCTTTCTACGTGGAGGAGCAGATTGAAATAATTAGCTTGTTTTGGAAGAAGAAAAAAGAGCGAGGGGGAAAAGTTTTATTTTTCTAGATCCTCCGCAAGACTAGAGTTAATTAAACAGCTCTAAGTGCAGCCATTGGTTTCATTTTATATCTTTACTTATTTACTTCTCTAAACTTTCACGGTTGAATCTTAATATCACAATAAGAAGTGATTATTGTTTCTCTAGGACACACGGTAAAGTTTGCGAGGCGGGACAGGGGGTTTACGGGGCTCAATATCAAAAGGTTGAACCAAAGTTAGTTTTACATCCTCCTTATAGATAAATGCCGATGGGGTTTTAACCTTGTCTTAGTACCCATTCGAGTTATAGGCATACATTAATTACGTTTAAGGATGAGTAAGGTAGCATTTTGTTAGAAAATGTACCCACGTTCATGTGGATGGAGATTGGGAACCGTTTAGGAAAACCACCATCAGTACACCCGACGAGAATTCTAGCTAGCCCTGATCTTCCTTTCACCAGCAATCTAGTCTAACACGAGAGTGACGCGTTAAATCATGCGACCACCGATGCGGGTAAGTGCCAATGTAGTTATTTTTATACACTAATAGTTTAATATTGATATTAAAATGAAGCTATTACTACTAGATCTGTGGTAAAAAGTATCACCAAAACATAGAAAGTTTAGTGAAGAGAAAAATTGCTAAGAGCTGTTCATTAATTGTATCTGGAGCCATCCTACATAATGTATATATAAATACATTCATAAATACATACATACATACATTCATAAATACATACATACATACATACATACATACATACATACACACATACATGCATACATACATACACACATAAATACATACACACATACATGCATACATACACACATACATGCATACATACACACACACATACATACACACACATACATACACATACATACATACATACATACATACATACATACATACATACATACATACATACACACATACATACATACATACATACACATACATACACATATATTTATAAATACACACATGTATTAGGTCTATATATATATATATATATACAAATACACACACATGAAGATTAATCTGAATTAGTGCAATACAACATTCTTTGCGAATAAAAGTGTTTAGTGAAACTTTAATTTCACCCCAAATAATTAGGATATAATCGATTGAACATTTTAGGCCTAAATAATTCTACATGATAAACTTGGTGAATAACGTCGGAAGCGAGAGTGACAAATCGGCTTTCTAAAGTCGACAGCTATCTGATGAAGGCAGAGACTTGCTATTTAAGGAAATAAGTCTTGTCTTTAAATTCCAACTTGAGGATTTAATAAGTTAAGTCTTCCCAGAAATGATGGGATATTTCGACTACTATCTCATTCTACCACTCTCCTCCTGCTGGTTGCAACAACTCCTTAATCCACCTGGAGAAGGTTTGTAAATGAAAGCATTCTTGTACTTGCACTAATTACGTGCTCGTTTACAAGTCATTTCTCGAGAAAGAGAGAAACTTAAGAAAACCAGTATTTACAGGACGAGAGCAAAAAGATCGATTAATTCTAAAAATTATATTACAAAAGAAAAAAATACTAACTACATTCTAAAGGTGATTGACAGGCAGTTTTTTTCACTCTGTATTGACGCGAATGCGGGTTTATTATATATATATATTACCTTCCTTATCCCTATTCCATTAGTGTAACAGAGTGGATAGTTCGGATGGGTAACAAAACGCGGAACACAAAAACAACTATAGATAAATTTGTTTTTGATATTTTACAGCAAAGATCATTTCATTTTCATCAATTTTAAGATATTCCTATCAATGAATTCGAATGTTATTTGTTTATTTTATCACGTATTTGGCATTACTTTTTACATTAATCAAATATGTCTTTAGCTGTTTTTGAAACTTAATAAATGTATTTAGCTTTCTACCCCACCCCCTTTTCTATTTTTTGAAATTTGTATCAACATTTACAGTCAATATCTTTAAACAAACCCAAGATACATTTGATTAGTTGACGTAACAGTGTTGCCACATCGTTTCTGAGAGAGGTATTTTTTTTATAACACCGAGTCTTATTACTGATTCGGGTTATGCTTTTATATACTAATTATGATATTGGGTTTAGGGATGAGAAAGGTTGAATTTAGAGGACGTGCACCCACATGTGCGTGGAAGTGTGGAAAACCATTTGGAGAAAACACCTTCAGCGAAGCCGACCGGGATCGAACCTTGATCTCCCAGTCATTGGAATTATACTCTAGTGCGATAGTGACGCCTTAGACCATGCGACCACCGAAGCGGGTGTTAGTTTGTCACATTTACGTAAGATTGAAGGGAGTGGAAACAGTAGGCCAGTAACAAGGTTTATAAAGCCTTTAAAGATCCTAAACATTTCCCTAAACTATAGTGTTACGAATATAAACTTGAGAACTAAAATTCTACCCATTCGGAGTTTTAAACCAAGTTCTTCAGAGTCATATTGACTTAAAGATCCTGTCAGGAAATCCTTTTACTCGCAGTAGTTTGGGTTTTAAATAATATAGTTGTACCGTGAAATGTAACACTCCACGAAAACACTAAAAATAAAAATAAACAATTGCTTTGATTTTAGTGCAATGTGGTTCACAATTTATTTTACAATCTGAATAAATTTGAAGCCTTGGATGAGTTCGTTTATTATTTAATTGACATTTCATGACGTAATGAAGCATTAAGGTATGTGCCCTGTTTTCAATTATAATATTAATAAGGCAAAGATTATATCATGATATAACGAGACCATCTCTTGTAGTGCAACAAATTGTATTATAAACTCTTTATATAATCTATTTTGAATTTTGATGGGGATGTAGGTCAACGAGTGTTATACTTATTTCATTTGAAACAGCGGTTTCAGCAATATATCTGTTCACAGTTATCGCCCGGTCCTGATAAGCGTATACAAGAAGATATACATATGTGTGAGCAATGAAGTATCACGGTCGAAAAGCAGGCGCTGTCTTGGAATACACTTTAGTTCACATTCACTAGACATCCACACACTTATTTTTATGAATACTTAATTATTGTGGCTTTCGAGTTGACTTAAAATATTTGGGGCTTTTAGCGCCTGAGACCGATAAAAATCGTTTTAGTAACTTTATAACCGTCAAATAAGTTGCTTACTCTCTAACTAAAACTAATAATATTGCAATCTCACGGTTGATTTGGTCTTTTATGACATGGAAAATTACTTCAAGCAATTCCATTTTAATTTCTTTTGTTAGTCTGACAAGCATCGTTAGAAAAACTCACGTGTTTAGTTGAAAAAAATTAATTGAGGGGTAATTAATCCTGAAATATATTTATTAGATTCTCGCTATTTAAAAAAAATTGTAAATTTGCAAAAAGATTGGTTTTATTCAAACAAATTTAGTTTAAATTATGCAAGTAGAGAATAGTAATATAAAGCGATCTACTTTTTAATAACTTTATTTCTTTTTTAAAAGAAAAGATTAATTCTCTACTGCGGTGGTAGCCTATATAATTGGCATACAAGAGAAAGCATCTCGTGGTTTACCCACGATTTGACCGGTGCAGAGTTCAACCTTACACAGTCTTTATGCCTTGGTAGCCCGACAAAGTGTGAGGCGCTCCTGTCCTTGCAAAACCGCAAAAGTTCCTCGGCATCCGGACAGAGACATAATTTAATACATCATCTGTGAATCAATACCACTTGAAATTAACGAACTCGCTTCTCTCTCTCCTTCGAACAAAGGAACAGTGAGAGATGAGAAATTAGGCTATAATCAATCACCACAAAACAGCAAAACTAAGTGAAAGGGTGGGTGCCTAAGCATACCTAATCCACTCATTTACCCCCTCCCCTTCCCCTTTTATTCTTCATAGGCACTCTCCCGTTCCCAGTCTAAATACATCTTCAAAATATCGCCTTGAATTACTAACTGCATGAAATGGAGTGAAAAGAAATTGTATCTTGTCTACACGTTTTTAAAATTATTGTTCCAAGTCAATTATAGAGTTATAGTATATAATATAATCATAATAATAAATGCAGTGTGTTGTAGTTGCACGCTCTTCACTATCAACATCAAAGTTTCTCAAACTGGGTGTTCGCGTACCTCCCAAGGGTGCGCTAAGGATTACCACTACATTTCTTTACGTAAAGTTTTATTAATCGTAAAAAAATAGATACAAAATAATAGAGATAAGTGTGATTAAAAATAAGGCATATTATTTTTATATTATTACCAAAGCTTTATTAAAATTTGGAACGACCGTTACTTTATAAGATAAAAAGTATTTGTTACGACTTTTTTAAAGAGCTTAATGGGTTACGTTGTTTAGGCTTGACCTAGAAAAGAGTACGCAACTTTCAAAAGTTTGGATAGTGTTGATTTACACTATCTATCGAAAGTACTCAAATATCATAAATATATTCGAGAGGTTGGATACAACTGGTATTAAAATTGACTAAAATAATGTTTTGTGTTAAAAACCTAATATTTATTATTAATAATAATAATAATAATGTTATAATACAGATATAATGAAGGTGATCTTTTAAAAAAGGTATTAAAATAGTAATAATCTTTTTGCTTCTCTTTTACTAGAACCATAATTATTCTGGATGTTTGCTAACGAACGATACGCTTTGCCAAACCGATAATAACTGCATCTGAACCCGATGTCGTGACCCGGCAAATGTTGTCTGGTTTATTTTTTGAACTTCACATGAAATGTATCCGCATTTTAGTAGGTGTAGAGTAAAACATTATTTAAAAAAAATCAAATTCAGGCGGGATTTGAGCCCCAACCTCCCTATAAATGTATAAAACAAGACGATGTTGACACCTTGGCCCGCGTGCCCAACGATGGATTTAATTAAGAATGACAAGTACATTATAATCAAACCACTTCAAATCATAATTGTAATTGGGGTATTTTAATGTATTACTGCATAGATGGGTTCGATCCCTTTGAGCAATTCGCGAACTAACAATCAAACTCTAGCGTAACATACCAGCACAACTCCCGGTTTTTTAGATCAGTGGCTACCCTAATTAACAGTGAGGGGTCTGGTTGATGTGTTTACCCCACGGTTAATTTTTACTTTTGTTAGAATGCAACATCAAGGCGTACTTAAAAATTGTAAACTTTTTTTTACAAAGGAATGCATCAACACAAGATTTAAAAATTACCAAAGAAGCATTTAACATTGGTATAAAAAGTCTTTCTTTTGTGTTAAAGAATAATAACAAATATGAAATTGTTTTAAAGGAAAATCTTGAAATCAAACAAAGATATCTTATCTTTGAAATGTCTCGCCACTCACTCAGTCTCTAAGAAAGAATCAATATTAGGGAGCGACCAATACATTTAAAATATCCCAAAATATTTCTTAACTATTATTATTATTATTATTATTATTATTATTATTATTACTACTACTACTACTATCATCATAATCATCATCATAATCATTAACAAAAAGTTAAAATATTCCATTTTACTGTAGAAACTCGAACAACCCCATAAACTTTAATGCTAATGAACGGGAATATCTCGAAATAAACCGCACTACAAAATATCTTCTTCCATCTTCAATTTCCAGGCTCATAAAATGATGCAAGAATCCCAGAGGTCTGTGGAACTGGGTTCTATAAAACTAGAGGCATTGAACTATTTGCCGTAAAACCTCGGAGGGAAGAGAGGGGTTGGGGGGGGGGACAGTAAAATTCGACAAGTGCTCGGCGCTGAGTTGATAACTGATTCGCTCCGATACTATGTTACGTAATGTTAGCTATGTGCCAGATAAGATGAGAGTGAATGCGGAAGAAGAAAATAAGGTACATATTGAATTTTTTTTGCAAAGTTATTCGCCAATCACCATTAATAGAAAAAGCATAGGGGGGAAATAGTAAGGAAGTAATAACAATTTTAATCCATACCCAAGATCAGATCATTATGTCGACCAACCTGAATTCAGTAGTTTTAAGTCAACTCTTAACTTAGGTTGTACTCATGACTTAGTTTCCTCTTCTTGTTTGCAGCCTGTAGGTGGGGAGATATTCTGAAGGATTTTGTTTACGACAAGAATGTGTTGCAAGATACATTCTAAAAAAAAAAGCTATTTATTTTTATATTTCATTATTTATTTACAATGGAAGTGTTGTTCTAGACCATCTAGACAATTTTTTTTTTCATTGTTTCGTGAAATATAATATATTTGTAGTTTTAACATACAGAGTCAGCTGCATCAAATATAAAATAAATTTGTGCATAGCTATATTTAATTCAGTGTGGTCCGACTTTTCATGATTTAGAGGCCAATCTGAATTATGCAGCAAACATAGCGGGCCACAGGAAGAAGCAAAAAGTAATCATAATGGAATAAATAAGGAGCATTTTTAATTTAAACAAAATTGAACCAGTAGTTTATACGAGTACAATTTAGTAATATTGAGACCATTAAATGATAGTGACTAAGCCTGTTTTTGTGTTGCAATTTTTTCGGTAATACATACAGAATTTACGTTTTTTCTAGTATTTATTTTTAAAAAAAACTTGAGATTGGCAGGTCAGAAGAAAATGGGTCACGGGTTGGACCGCACCAATTTAATTTGGGAAACTAATTTTAATTTTGTAATACTTTAAAACAAAAAAGCTTGAAAAATTTGACACAAATATAGTATTTTCACATATGCTATGAACATTTATATAGAAGCTTTCTTGTTGTAATCTTAGCAAAAGAAACAAAGTCTATGAGCGTACAGAATAATCATCTATTTAGAGTTTAGCCGTTTTTTTTAACATAAACAAATTACAAAGTAGAAATGCAAACTTATATGTATATACATAATACATACTGTGAGTATATATACTGTGTGTGTGTGTGTGTGTGTGTGTGAAGGTCTATGATGAATAGTAAATGTTCGCTTTAGCTAGAACATATTTCTCCAGAGAAATCTTTACTGTTTCCAGGAACGAACCTACATCAAGCAAATGGAATTTACCTCTCTGAATACACATTATTCAATATACTTTTATTTTTACAAGAACATTCTGTCTGTTTGAGGGGAAAAAAAATGACACGTATAGAAAAACGAGAGTTGCGATAGAAAAAAAGTAACGTATTTAATCATTTATAGTTCATTGTGAGACCATGGTAATATTTCCACAGAAGAGTTATAGTTTCAATGAAGTACCTAATCCTGTCACTAAACAGTCTGTATCAAAAACGTTCTTTCCGATTTCATGTTTTCAATAGGGTTATCTAGAGAGTGCACTTTCTGAACTTACTTACAAAAGCAATACATAAATTACATACAAAATTAATTCTATATTGAACGAATGGTCTAAGGCATCGTTCTTGCAATAGACTCAACTGCCAATTAAGGGGCGATAAGGGTTCCAATCCCAATCAGGTATACGGAGGAGGTTTTTTCAAAAATTGTTTTTCACTACCTCCACTCAGATGCGAGTATACTTACTCTAAATTCAACCTTCATCCTCCTTAGCACAATAGCATAATTAGTTCATATGTGAGGCATACAAACCAAACGGGTAGTATGATGTGATGATGAAAAAACAAAGTTGTATGTCTTATTTCAAATAAGATGATAGGTAAATTAAACAATCATCTACTAGTTAGACCTGTCAAGAACAGTCTATCCCAAACCTGTTATTTATCGGCTAAGAAAAAAAAGTAAAATATATCTTCTATAGTATTAAATTGTACGTAAATGATGCTAGGTTTCACAAACTGTACATGAGTATGGACTGATTGCATATAAATATATATATATATATATATATGAAGATAAATATATATATATATATGAAGATAAATATATATATTATATATGGAGATAAATCACACAATATTAAATTAAACACTCAACCAAGTAGTAATTGGACGACATGCACTAAACTGTGGGTAGCTTTTTTTCCACGCATATATTCCACGCGTATATTATTTTGACTTTTCCATTCTCTGGACTATTTACCTCTATACTTTGTTAAGAAATAGTTTTTCTCAAATGTACTAATATAATTTATCTATAATATAGCCGATATTAATTTAAAGTAAGATATTTAAGCGTTTTAATCAGGTGATTATTTATTAATACGAGTATTTTTAATAAAACTAGTATTCAATATAATAAAAAAAAGGTGCACCATTTTAGCGAAGTTATTTAACAAGACCACTAGCTAATCACTCGCCACCCCCCCATCCCGTTCCACACTTTATTCGCTTAATTAACCTATCAACATATTCGAAATAATTTATAAAATATAAAACACACTCATCCCCACAGCCATTCATTAAATTTCCCCAATGATACATTTTTTAGCCATGACGGAAAAAGAACACGGGAATCTTAGTTCAGTAGGCTTAGCTAAGGTGTCGGACATTTGAACCTCACAAGTCAAATATAGCGTCCAGACCTTTTTGAATCAACGCAGATGGTTTTATAATCTTGGATAATTTTAATGAACCATTTTCAAACTAATAAATAGTAAATACAAAAGTATGTTATGTAAATTAGGCCTATATCGAAATTATAAATAATACAATACGCTTTCAAAATAATATGTACGGTCTAGTTCACAAAGAGTGATTGATTAAAGAGTGGGACTTAGACTATAACACCGGCAACTTTTTATGATGGGTACTGAATACAAGATAGTTTCGGGATATCAAATCTAGAATAAAATTCAGCGAACAAAGATCAGGAAATGCCTAAAAGTCCGATTTTCATTAGAAAAACCTTTTATGACAGCTACAGAAGTTAGTATAATATCTATTTTTACGTATTCATACGTGAAGTAATGTAATCTGCGATTGTCATTTTTGATAGTATTAGTATTAATACCTATAAAATAACACTAATAAAACAGCGACACTGACGAGCACACTTTTTGAACATTCAAACCACCATGCTTTAGCTTTCTCACGCTATGAGGCAATTGAGAGAATAAAGAACGAAATAAACTATCAATTTTATTTTGAGACATAAAGCCGACCCAATTTGATAGGATCCCATGGCATCAGTTGAACAAATGTATTCAGACCACGATTCATCACAAAGATTTCAGAAACCCTCAACGGAGCAGTGTTTTACAAACTTACGGCAGTTACGTGTCTTGTTCGTGGCCATGAACTAGTTAACATACCTCTGAGAGAACTTCATAAAAAAAAAATCAAACCAATAAATACCTGATAACTTGAAAAGTATTTATAAATGGTCGTTTCGAAATTTTAATAAAGCTTTAGTGGACAGTTAACCAAAGCCATAATAGAGGTAAATGGCATCACGTCAACATCTTGAGTTAATTTATCAGACGTCTTAGTATTAAAATAAATTGTTATGCTTGATACAACATTGAGGAAAGTTGACTACCCCCAGAAATACTTCATGTATCCCTACCGGTACACGTACCACAGTTTAGGAAACAAGGTTATATATGATGTATATTTCACTTTAAACATTAAAACAAAATGTATAGTAAATATATGATGTGAAGTTAATTTTACTAAGAATAAATGTGTACTTTGTTGTGAATCATCTTCAAAATTAAAACTATATATCTAAACAAATAGATAAATAATAATTTGCAATCTACCCCTCCCTCTTTTTTTTACTAGTTCGTTTAAAGTATAGGCAAAATTTAAGCGGTAAGGATGGCAAGATTAGTTCTTAAGAAATGCACCCGAAATACATGCAATATCACCTCTCAGCGCACCCGGCCGAAATAAGAGGTTCAACCTACCGGTCAAATGAACACCCGCTACGGGTATGTTGTGTGGCAATTATTTATACAACTAGTATTAAAATGTAATATAAAGAAGGTATATAAATATATCAGCATACACATTGTTATTTACTAAAGAACATGAAAGAAAAAATCCTGATAGCATACAGATAAAAACAAAGCGAGTAAAAGACGTGGAAAGAGCTGACGAGATGTAAAAAAAAAATCCATTTATTTCAAATAAAGGATACGCTGCCTGCAAGGCAATTAAAAAGTTCAATAATGAGTTTAATAATACTTTCTTTGGTCTTTATTGAGGTATGATCAGTTGAACATTTACAAAAAAATAATATATTTGGAATCAAATGGAGTAATTTTACTTATAATTACGTTCAAATAGACGTAGTAAGCAAAGATATAAAACAAACTTTTTTTAGCACCACGTCTTACTACCAGTTCGGGTTATACGCTTGTATACTAATAACGCTAATATATTTAGGGATTAGAAAGATCATATTTAGAAGAAGTGTACCCGCATTAGCGAGGAGGGAGAGTGAAAAACCACTTTGGTAAAAACACCCTCAGTACACCCGACGGAGATTCGAGCCTCGATGTCCCCGTGATCGGCAGTCTAAACTATCATGATGGCGCGTTAGACCATGCGGCCACCGGAGCGTGTTTTTTAGCTGTCAAATAAGGTCCTTCATATCAAAATTAGATTGTAGCCAAATTCCGCGAAACTCACTTGAAGGCGGACATTTGACCTCTAAAAGTATTTTGTGTCACCGCACTTCACTGCCCGTCAGTGTTATACGCGAATGTACTAATTACTTTAGTGTGTTGGGAATGAGGAAGGTTTAATTTATATGAAGCGTACGCGTATTTGCATCGGTCTAGATGAAAGCCGGGTTTTATAATGATCCTATCATATAAGTTGTACCCTAGTGCAAATAGTTAAGTAAGCTTGCTACCCAAAATAAAAGTATTAATAAACTTCTATGTATAAAAAAAATCCCTAGTTAATGACCACCATGGAACTAGTGGAAGCCATTTATGAAAAATTATTTTTGACATACAAAGCAAAGGATATCTAATATTTAGGCGAGTCTGTTCCACGGTGGTGAGTAAACATACCTCAACTTTGCAAAGTATCGATGGCCTCCATCCGCATGTGGCTCATGCACCAGTGGTTGTTAGTGGGCCAGTGAAGGGTTGAAGGGGGGTGTTGGAAGGTTTGGACTAATCACGTTCCACGTCCGACGGAGCTCACTCAGCAGTTAGGCCTTCGTCCGACTATTCCTCCGAGAGCTTAGTCTGCAGCCACCACTGCACGACCCACCAACATACTAGGGGGAGGGGATCTAATTACAGGATCTTCCTTCACACGGGTCGTCTTGCTTGACCTGAATTTTGGTAGAGTCTCGTCGTCTTCCCAAGGAGGTTAACTTGCGGAAATTGGTCGCTCCAGATCCCGGGGCTCACTGACACTTCAGTCATTGTTTAGTTCTAGCTAGTCCTTACTTTGAAATTAATTTTGTAAAGTTATACATGCCCCCTCATCCACCAGCTAACTATCTTTCCGCTATATTCGCATATTAGCACTAATTAAGACAAGAATGAGAAATGTAAAATTTATAAGACGTATACCAGCATTTACATGGAACGAGATTGGAAAACCATTTAGGGAAAACCACTTCAGTACATCCAGTCAGGATAAAAAACGCCGAATTCCTTGTTCCTGAAAAAACAGATTTGGTCAGAATGACCTTTTTGTTTGTATTCCCACCTGTGTGGTCTTGAGTTTTTCCTTATTGCTGCATTCCAATGATGGACTATTTACTTCTCAAATACATTTCATATTACACTGTATAAAGAAATATTATTATTATTAATATAATAATTATTATTAGGTGTTCTGTCTTACGACAGGTGAATTAGTTTTGTAAGTGAACTTATACCACCAATGCACTCAGCTCCCCGAATTTTCTTCTTTCCTTTAAGTCATTCAATATTTTAATCCTACTCATCCTGAGCTACTCTTTTCCTCAACCTTGCCTTTTATGACGTTCATAATACAGTTTCTCCTAAGGATGTGTCCATTCCAGTTTGCTTTGTACCGAAGAATCGCAACCAAAATAGTTCTCTTCTCACCCACTCTTCTAGGGAATTCTTCATTTGTCACACTGTCCACTATTGATAATAATATTATCTTAAATAAACAAAATAGATTTAAGGTGTTCGAAAACAAAGTTGAAGTTGAAGGAGAGTGGAGAAGGTTACATAATGATGAATTAAGATACCTTGTACTAATCACCAAACATGGTTAAGCTAGTCAAACCTTGCAGTTTACGGTGGACATGACATGCAGTGTGATTGGAAGAAACTATAACCGCTAGCACAGTATCGACCAATGGGGAGACCTGAAAGAGATTGGGTGTAACGAGGTGGACTGGATAGAACTAGTCCAAGATAGGGGACATACTTTTGTTAAGTGCGGCAGTGAACTTTAGAGTTTCTAATGCTATATAGAAAGTAAATAATAATATAGCTTTTTGGTTTCTCAGCCGAATGGTAGCTTATCAGTCTTGTGATGATATTAACCATTTTCATAACTGTGCTTGTAAAATTCTTGATTAGCATTACTATGATATTTGTATTAATAAACTTTACAAGTATGTTCATAACTTTTTACTTTCTCATATCAAAAGCAAGTATTGTAATTGTGAAAATGCATGACCTCGAGATTATGGTGAAGTTTTACGTTTTATGTGTGTCCGAAACCAAAAAGTGATTTTAAACATTCTTTTTGTCACGATGTATATCTGTCCTTGGCCATATATCTGAAACGGTGTGATGGATCAAAATTGATATCTATGTTATAAATCAATCAATGCCTCGGGACTTTTTTGTTTAATGTTGAACCTAACCCTCATATTAAAGGTAGTTTAGTGATGGGTGGTTTTGTTGAATTCAAAGTCTTCCAAAAATCTCAAAAAACACTGTATACCTAATTGGTTTTTGGGTAAAAATTCGTTGAACGGTAGTTTAATGAGACGTTTTAAAAATTTGAATATTAAAAAAATCTCCAGTAATTCGGTTAAAAATTAGTAATGTTAAGATTTTTAAATTATAAATACATTTTTATACATATGCTTTGTTAAAAAAACATTTTATGGTAGTTTACTAGTGACTAATTTTTGTAAAGTTTGGTTTAAAAAAATCTAGTGATTTTGTTCAAAATTGGTATCGGGGTACTATTTTACATGATAAATAGTAATATGTTTATTTTTATAAAATAAATTAATTTAAGGGTAGTTTACTGACATTTCATTATAGAAAATTGGAAATGCTTTGAAATTGGCCTTGAAGAATGAATTTTAAGTGGGTATCTGGGAATAGTTTTTCATGATAAATAAGGTTTTTTATCAGTACAAATTTAAAATATGTGAACAATTTGGTTTAAAATTTATAAATAAAGAGTGATAAGTGTGATTACCAAGATAATGTGTTTGTTTTTAGGGGGAAAAATTACTTAAGGATAGTTTACTAAAAAACCTATTTTGGAACTTTTCTTCCCTGGTATCATACACAATATGAAAAAGTTTGTGCGATTCTGTCGTACCATTTATTTTGTTTGTGTTTGTGTTTGTGTATGTACATTTAAACTCATTGGTTATTTTAACGGCTTAAGATATATATCAGGGATTGGAAAGTTAACTTAAAGGAAATGCACTTGCATTAGCGTGGTAGGCTAGTGAGAAAAACACACTGAAAATTCACATTTTATTAACCACCTCATGCGCACCCGGTCAAGATTCAAACACCTCAGCCTCCCCTTTATTTGGTATACGGTATTTTTCAAGACCAACAACTCAGACTGTGAGATCAAAAATGCAGGTCCTATAGTTGTATAAACTAAAGTAATATTATAGGATAAAATTAACTATTCTCTTTTTGTAGCTTTTACCTTTATTAAAGTTTATATGTGAAAACGGAGGTTTCAAATTTTTTCACATCGCTATAATTTTTCTCCTTTATAAATAGTAATTTTCCTTAAATAAAACGAGACCAATTTAAAGCAAAAAAGTTTTTAGTATTATTTAAAAGGTTACTTTATTACATTTATATTTGAAATCTAAGCTGCTTTCCATATCACCGGGTTTGTTTTCTAGGGGACCTATTGTTTTGTTATTTATATTCTAGTTCGTATCGAATAAAGATCATTTCAGTCGTTTTAATGCATTTTTCTTGTTAGCGATGTTTTCAGCAAGGTGAAAGCTCGTATTAGATTATCTACCTCCAACATGTATTTCAAATGAGCTTTCTCTGCGACGTAGACTTCTTGCCTTTCATAAGTCTTTAATGAGGGCCCCTAACCCGCGCACCAATGCCCCTTAGGTAGGGGTGGTTGAGGGGTTGCGAGTGAAGTCTGGATTGCCAGTTTACTTCACCTGTGCCACCGCTGCTGTTGCCACCGTTTAATCTGTAATCCCCTTTTCGCCCTTGGGGCTGCATCTTTGTCGTTCATTTGGCTGAGAGGTAGTCTCTCTCCCAAGCCCTTTATACGTGACCCTCTCCCATTTTAACAACTCCCCTTACACGCCCGATCCTAACAGACAAACACATCTTTCTTTTCCTCAGCTCAGCGTCTAGTTCAGTTTAAAAAATAAGCATTTTTTAATCAAAGATTAATCAGGAACCCTAAGTTTAGACAAGCTTATTACTTTTTTATGCATATTCAATTGTAAAATGTAGTCACGGATAAAAGAGATGATTTAAATTAACTCTTATATTCATATCATCTCGGTATTAGTGTAATCTAAGATTGTTATATCTTTTTAAATTTACTTTGATGAGAACCAACTATGATTTGTATCAATTATTAAATAAATGTTTGGTTAGATAATTTTTCTTAACTATTATAACGTGAAAGTTCTTCCACTCGTTAGCTTGGAAATAGGATTTAGCTCTAATCAAATAGCCCACCAATGAATGTAGTTATCCTTAATCTTTTATAAGTGAAAGTATTATTTATATATGTGAAAGAGTTTGTTAAATAGAAAACAGATTTTCTCACACCTATAATAGACATTTTGAGTAATAAAAATGCTTTATTATGGCGAATAAAAAAACAAACAGCAACTCTGTGCAGCCCCTGGCTCGCTAAATTACATTTCTATGTTACTTGTTACATTATGAGTGGCATTGATACATCCTCTATTCTTACACCTATATTTTATTTTACTTATTTGTTTTTATTTAGCCACAGTTTATATTCCTATTTTAGTTTTTCTCTCCATTGAGCTATTTTTTTTTATCTCACCGTCCATCCAACGCCGCTGGTTATTTTGTGGAAGTTGCGATCTTTTTTCCAGCAAATATTTCTCTACAGAATCAAGTATGATAAGATCGGCCGGCCGTGTGTGTGTATGGGGTACAATAGTCACCGAGATGAGCGTCCTGGTACGTATCACCACTGTAACAGAAGGAGGAACAAATCATTTGTCCGAGTCACCCCGCATAATGGGGTGCTCATTTGTTGCAATCCCAAGGGGTGAGTGGGGGATAGCCTCGTGTGTGCGTCGGCTACACCCCTCCTGCCACATTCCTCTTTTGTCTTACGATAGCTAGTCGTCAACGGCGCTCGAATTGTGTCGCCAGGAACAGCAGGAGAGGAGGTAGGGCGTTATTTCAAAACTGTCCTCAGCACCGCTTGTTGCGTTTTACATGTTTCGGTAGAGGCTGGGTAGAGAAGGGGCGATTAAATAAAATGAGAGAGTAAAAAAAAAAACAGTGTCACTAGAAAAATGGAATACAAGTTTCTGGATATGACATTTTCATTAAAAACGTTCAGTGTGTAAACATTGTGATTTTTTTTTTTTGCACCAGCTAACCATGTATCTAAAGTTTGTTTTCGTTTGGGAATCTGTCAACATCAAATTATGAATAATAATATAGGAAACAATAAAAGAGATAAATTCCTCATATAAAAACACGTTTACTGTATAACTTAAAAGAGTGTAGCGAGATACAGCATGGTCTCACAAAAAAATAAAATATACTGTAGAATAAACATCCTCAATGCTCCAGTTTGGGGTCCAAAGACAAACCTCACGGTTATAAAAGTTGATGATACTCGCTAGCCTAATACTCGTGGGCGAACTAATTTTCTTTATTGTTTATTTGAAATAAATATAATTTTATAGATTTCTCATACACTAACAAAAGGCAATATTATAATTCACACACCATCAATAATAATTTTGGAGTGGTTTCTATTTTCATTTAAAGCTTCATGAAAAGTTTTTTTTTTGCTGTTCTTTATATTTCAACCAAACCTTTTTTTTTTTAAATTACGTATGGAAATAAAAAGAAAAACCATGTTTTCATTGTTCCGAATGTTATTAAAATTAAGAGTAAAACTTCTAGTTTTATGAGCTCAAAATTTGTTTTCTTCAGAAAGTAAAAAAAAGAAGATCAAGATGCATTTCATTATCCTTTCAATATGTATAAAATAAATAGCAAAACATTTAAAAGAATATAAAAAATAAAAATAAAAACTTCTTGTAGAAAACTTATACCAAGAATATTAAAAAGGATTATACCGCTAGAAATTTAATATATCTGCAGATAAGATTTTGTTTCATTTTATTCTAGATATAGCCTACACTACTTTAAAAGTTAAGAATATAAATTTGCATAAGATATATAGGCCCTATGTATTTAAAATAAAAACTAACTCTAATTTTTTTATTAGTTGTATTTAGCATACAGCCCAAATTTCATAAAAAGAGTGATTTAGAAAATACAAACACAACATTTTACTTTATTATTAGTGTTATTTTATAGGTATTGATAATATATTTATATTTATATATCAAAAGTAATGGTTGGAGTTCAAAAAACTTGAAGTATAAATATATGAAAGTAAACCGGGTCACTTTTCTACCTGTAAGATAAAATTCTTGCAATGACAGTAGGACTGTATCATATCTATATCCAGGTTAAATATACTGATTACTAACGAGGATGGTCATATCTGTATGAAAAGATGAACGCACACCCTAAACTTAGTTATTTAAGACAACCCTTGGGATAAAACTAGGGGTTCTTAAGACTGTAATCGACCTCAATGCGAGGGATAAGTATTATAATTAAATTAGTCAATAATATATTCTTTAAATTGAATGAAGCCTTGACATGGGAATCGAACCCAGGACCTTTGGCTTGGTACACCAATGCTCTTACCACTGAGCTATCCAGGATCTGTCCCGTGTCCAGGGCCATTGTACACTTATATTTTAGGGCAGTCTGTGATGATGTATAGGCCTAATGTTACTACGCACCTGGTCACAGGCTATTTTATATTTACAGTTTAAAATGTTAGTGATACAAGCAAATACAACGACCCTGGCGGAAAGGTAATTAATCATATCTAAAGTCTGTCACGGAACGACATAAAAATAACTTATTTTTTATTTTTGTGGCGGCGTTCCGCTTATTAAAACTACGGCCACACTTACGAGCTGGTCGTCGCCACCCGAGATGCCAGAACATCTAGCAAAGTGATTTATATGAGAGACCCAAAGTCACTTCCGTTAGCGACTAAGTCGCTTTCGCTAGACAATATCCGTGTAGTATGTCCCCCCCACCCCCCCATAATTATATTGCAAGGGATTGCGTGCTGTCCTGGTCGCAAGTATGGTCATAGCCTAAGATTAGTTGACTTGTTTACACTCAATTGGAGTTATTCCCCCCATTTCGCGTTCATGAAAATAAGTCTAGCTTTCTATTGATTATGGACATGAAACTTTGGAACACGCTGTATGCAATTATCTATTTATGAAGATTAAAAAAAACTAGTCTGCGTTTCCTTGGTTTTCTTTTGGGGGAAATTATTTACTTAACTTGAAAGCATGCTCACAATGAAACACCTTCCTATTTCAAATGTTTACTTTTAATAAGCCCAGAAAGTGATATAAAAAAATGGGGAGAAGTCGGAGGAGAAAACAATGAATCAAGTTTTATTTTTTCTTGCTTTCTCCTTTGCCGCAATGAAACTTTAATAACGATTCATCGCATGGGCTTCTCATAGCACAGACGTTTTGTGGACTTACGGCTTAATGATGTTTGACTTTGCGAGGAGTTAATTTCGCTGCCAGCATTCGCTGCAAGATGTAGAGACCGGTGCAAAAGGTGGCTGAATAGCTATCTGCCAAATTATTTTTTACTTTCTCATAAAAATAAAGTACTTGAACTTGTGAAAATCTTTCGGGGCAAAGATTATTATGGCTCTTGACATTTTATGTGCCTCCCGAGCTCAAAAAAATTAAGTTTTACAAATGTGTCAGTATATATGTTTGAATATAAGGCTAAAGCCGGGAAGGTTTGACGGATTTCGTTCAAACTTGATATTTTGATAAAATATGGTCATATTTCGATCCCAAATCGTGATTTTAATTTTAGCTCTAAAATTAAGTATTTTTTGTTGATTTTTTCTATAGCATCTTAGTATCCGTTAGGGCTATGAGCATACATTAACTACGCTGATGGAATAGGGTTGAGCAAGGTTAATTTTAGATGAACTGTAGCCACATATGCATAGTAGGAGAGACGAAACCCATTTGGAAAAAACTCAATACAACCTACTTGGAGTTTAACCCTTATTTCGCTGTCACTGGTAATTCAGTCTAACACTAGGGTCGTGCGTTAGACAACGCGACCACTGATGCAGATAATTAAGTAGTTAACTGATCATTGTTGGCTAACGCGCTAGTCGTGTTGAGCTCGACCGCCGAGGACGGGGAGATCAAGGTTCGAATCTCGGTCGGGTGAACTTGGGGTGGTTTTTCCTAAATGGTTTTCCACTCTCCTTCCACGCAAATGCGGGTTCACTTCCTCTAAATTCAACCCTCCCAATTCCTAATCCATTAGCGTAATTAGTACTTAAGCGTATAACCCGAACGGGTAGTAAGACGCGGTGCTAAATATTATTAACTGATGATTGATTTATTTACTAAGAAAAAATAAATTTTCCAAAATGTATTTAACGATTTTGTTTGGAATTAATATCTAGGCAGTGTTTGAAATAAATAACATTGCATACTTGTTTTCAGAAGTAAAAAATATTTAAGGGCAGTTTACTGGTGGTTGTAGCAATTTTGTTCAACATTTATAACTGAAGAAGGTTTCAAAGAGTAATTTATTAATATTGAATTTTAAAAAATCTTATTCTATAGGCCTACATCTATAAATGAGTGTACATAAAGTTATAAGAAGAACGTGTTTATAATAGAGATTTAGACGTGAGCCAATCCTCCATTTGACCTGAACTGCTTGGTATTTCATATATTGGAAAGTTGGGGGACTCCCGAGATTACATTATAAATAGGCTACGACTCTTAACGTCTCTAAGTAGGTGATAAAATGAAGCGATTGCGCGCAATATGAAATGACTTCATCTTCTTGTCCTTACACCTTGATGACCTCTCCAGAAAGCTCCAGAAAACACCGTCTCTCTTATTTCAAAGATAATGTGTTTCACGAAAAAAAAAAACTTTTGCGGGGGTGGGAACGGTGTGGCGGAAACCGTGGAAATAAGGTCTCCGACCATTGTTCTCGGCAGTAAACAAAGGAAACATTTGCGTGCTCGAACCAATAATAGCGCCTCCCTTTCGAGCACGGTCATCCAGAATACTATAAGCAAAAGTACAGCCGATTGAATAACACACACGCACACGCACACACACACACAGCCTCGTAGATCGAGAACAAACAAAAAATACACAACAAAATGGTTCATAAATCAAACCATGTGTCACCGAACGGTACGAGCGGCAACATCCTTTTAATATTGAGTGGAATCCTGAAGAGATCACCTTAGGACGCAGAACCAACCCGCTGAGAAAAAAAAATTTCCGTTGTCTGATTCTTAGGAAATCAAATGGTGTTGAAAGTATTTGATCACCTACCCGATGTATAAATAGTATCGTAAGCTTATATATTTATTTAAGTATAGGAAATATGTGAGGGTCAATTATTTAGACTCTTTTAAACACAAAGGGAAATGTATGTTCTTTATTTTATTATAAATCGTACGCAAAATTATTTCTATTAATGGCGAGGTACTTATGTGACTAATGCGTTCATTGTATATTATTTTGTTGTGGCTGTACTTTGGTCTTAGACACTGGCACAAGGAACTAAATACAGTAAAATAAAAGTGTTGATAGGCTGCAAACGTAAAGGAATACGTGTTAGGAGATCCGACAGCAGGGTGAAGAGAATAGTAGCATAAAGCAAAACCAGCAACTAGTAACTACTTTTAATTAGAAGTAAAAATAGCTAGCTAACATACGATTATTACAGACTCTTTACTACTTCTCAAAATCATTAGAATGATTCTTTCGATTCATAAAATCATTCGATTATGCCCATCGAATAACCTCAGTATTTAAAATGCGAGCACGTGACTCATTCTGTGCAGAGTGACGAAGTAGAGGAAATTAACCCGATAATTCCTGAAGGTGTTCGAAGGGTGACGAAAATGAAATATTTTGACTCCTCACTTCTTCTACCCTCGCCCATTGGTGCGTTGCGTGGAGATGCGTCGTCGCATGGTTGCTCCCAAGACTTCTCTCGCGTCAATTGATCGCCACGCAACGCGACGCACCAGTGGGCGGTCGCCCATTTGAATACATGTAAGTTTCCCTGGTGGAAGAAATTCTCATCGCCACGCAACGCGACGCAACGTATCAGTGGGCGGGCACCTTAAGAGTTTGAAAGGTGGAGGGGTGAGAGGAGCGTTCTAGTAGAGCCAGTACCAAATGGCAAATGGGACATAAGTTCTTCATTGTGAATAGTTGGTTTAGCACGCTTATTTGAAGCCATTTTAAAAACACTTTACATACCTTGTATTTAAAGTTGATTAGGTATCCGTAATGTTTCTCGAAGAAGAAGAAGAAGAAGAAGAAGGTAAATATAAAATTAAAACATTCTACACAAAACTATTGAAAGTCCTAAACTATCGAACTTACGCGCCACCCTTGTAAGCTGACCGAAGTGTACACGATGAAATGACATGATGACGTTATCATTGGTCTCCCCCTTCAGTAGTTGACATTATTTCCGCATGCAATGATTACTGTATCGAATAGTAAACATTAAACTAAATCATAAAGTAGAGACGAACATTTTCGGGGAAATTTTGAATTGGAAAATTTTCCGCAGTGGTGGCTTGCGGTAAAGGGGTTAAATTGTAGAGGGGGAACTTAGAGTATATTATATATACTTCAAAATATAGTGTGTTAAGAGACGAGTTAGTTATAAGAAAAAGGGGGAGGGGACTTTAGGTTGGGGAAGGGGTAGAGATAGGAAGCACGGAGGATAGTGGGGGAGATAAATGTCGGGTCAGATTTAAAATTGGGTGACCTGGTGGTCTAGGGGTAATGTGTCAGACTTCTGTGCTGAGGGTCTGGGGTTCAATCCTCGGTCCCGGCACAGATTTATCTGATTGCCAAACCCTTCCTTCACCTCTGACAAAACGTGTATTAATCAAAACTTGTGAATATGTGGAATGCCAGGCCTCCACCGTGGTTCGGATCCCACGTTAAACTGTAGGTCCTCCATTTCATCTCACAATCACTCTACCAATACACATTAGCGTAAGTGCGTATAACCCGAACGGGTAGTAAGACGCGGTGCTAATAATAATAGTTTTAAAATTATTTTAGTTAACTTAAAAAATGTAAGTATCATTTATGTTATTATTAGCACCGCATCTCACTATCCGTTCGGTTTATACGCACTTACGCTGATGTGTAATGGTAGGGCGATTGAGAGATGAAATGGAGGACCTACAGTTTAACGTGGGATCCGAACCACGGTGGAGGCCTGGCATTCCACATTTTCACAAGTTGTGATTAATACACGTTTTGTCAGAGGTGAAGGAAGGGTTTGGCAATCAGATAAATCTGTGCCGGGACCGAGGTTTGAGCCCCTGACCCTCAGCACAGAAGTCCGACACCTTATCCCTAGACCACCAGGTCACCTATCATTTGTGAACATAATGGGTTTACAAAGGCTAACATTCATTGGTTTCTTTACTACTTTTTTTAGTACCGCGTTTTACTAACTGTTCGGATTATATGCTTATATACTAATTAAGATTATGTGTTAGGAATGCAAAAGGTTGAATTAGATGATTTACACCCGCATTTGCCTGTAGTAAGAGTGGAAAACAATTTCTGAAAAAATTATCTCAGTGCACCTGACCGGGATCGAAGCCCGATCTCGCTGCCATCGGCAGTCTAGTCTATTGCGAGAGAAACGAGTTAGACTGTGCGGCCACCGAAACAGGTGTTTCTAACTACCATTACTACTACCATTATTACTATTATCCCTACCACTAATTATAATTACTGTTATTTTTTATTATAATCAATTTAATCAGTTTAAATCAATCTACAGAAACAGCAATTGAAAATTTTCCGTCAAAAATATAGGGAGAATTTTCCAAAACGGAAAATTTTCCGTCTCACATCTCTATCATAAATACAATATATCCTATATTCCAATTTTCATTGGAAGGTCTATCTATAAAATACAAATAATTTTGCGACCAAAAGTGACAACATTCTGTTATATTATTAGTGTTATTTTATAAGTATTGATTAATCAACTAGAAATAAACATTTCAGATTAAATTAAATGACGCATGGATATATATAAAAAAATATTTTCTAGTTGAGATATAAGGTCCTTCCTATGTTGATTGTACAGTAAAATGGATCGGATAATGTGTAATTTTCATTTAGTTATCAATTGGGCCAATACTACAGTTAGATTGTTTGAAAGTGAATATTTATGTTATATGTTTTCTGTTTGAGCTTGTCTCGACTATATAATCTAAAGAAAATAATTAAAAACTTTTACCCAAATCGAAATGTATTTCCCTCAAATGAAAAGTTTACTAACCTAGCTTACGTAAAGTTGGTACCTACCCTTGCTTCTCCGATATGGTAGAATTGTACATCCAACCCCAGGAGCGTATGAGGGCTGCTGGAGTTAATAAGAGGTCGTAGAGAAATAAAGGGGGAAGTCCCGCTGACTGACATCAATTTCTAATGAGGGGGTGGCTGAGTGGGAGGAAGGCGCTGAAGGGTAGATGGCAATCTTTTCAACTTGAACAAGAATCACCTGATGTGCGGCTATCGCATTAAATAACTAAGCTCTACCAGGAGAAGAAACAGGGGAGAATATCTCGTGAGGAAGGGGGCATGTTTCCTTTTATTATTTACTTGGACAAAAGGAGACTCCTGTTTCCTTCCCCTCTTGAATTGTGTTTGGCCAAGAAGTTCTTGTTTCAATAAGTCTGGAGCTCCTCTTGTGCGGTTTCCCGTGAAGAAGGGTTTGCGTTCTTGAGACTGTACATCTCTATTCACCAAGAAATTGATCGTGTTGACATTGCGAAGCTGAGGGTTTTTTTAATATAAAAAAGTTATTTATGAGGGTTTGTGAATAAATTCTCCCAGAAGGTTTACATCTTAAGATACTATTGAGCTTTGGACTGAAGTCGCTCAAGAAAATGGTACTATACCTAAGCTCAGTTCTAAAATCTCCACTTAAAGATAAGTGCCATCTGACGCATGTGCAACGTAAATGAAACAAAGTCAAAACATTATAGTTGTAAAACTATTTGGATCATAGGAGTTATTTAAGATTGATACATATGTGGTAAAACTGGGCTAGTGTTCAATATAGAATTTGCCTGTGTTTTTTTTTATTGCGGTTGAGGTAATATTTCACTAACTTTTTTCACTATTGTAACATAATGATCAATGGAGGGCCAGAATGTTATCGGGAATGTACATTCCGTTTACGGTGGTGTAAGTTTAGTTTTACCTTGACGGATACACTTATAGTTCTTTGATTTGAGCTTCATCATAGTGGGAACAAGAAAGGTAGGTTTGCTACCTTTCAGAGTTAGCTAAGTGTACATAATTTGAGCTTTGAGAATCCATCCTGCCAATGAATAAGTACCAGCATTAAAGTATGCGAAATAATAGATACCTTTAATAAATACCTTTCCATTTAATAGTGTTGAAATCTTGCACGTAGGTAAAATATTTAAACAAATTATTCAGTTTTATTTTATTTTGAAGAGGACTTTACCTTAAAGTACAAATATGGCGATGGGTGAAGAACATGTGGAAACCCTCTCCACCAGTCTCACCAAACAGGAACGTTCATCGATATAAACATAATCGGGTAGCAGATATCTTAAGAGCAATCCATCATAAGTTACACGCGATGATAATGTATTCAAACAAGTTATAAAATCCATTATAAAGTTAAGATATATGTAATTGCTGAAGTTAGACAATTTAAAAAAAAACTGCATATCAGTGAGATTCTGCTTGACACAATACCAAATTCGTTAAAGAAACCCAATTAGCGACGCGTTCATGAGTGTTGTTTGTCAAAAAGTGAACCTTATGATACAATTATATGAAAATACCATGCGAACAGACAAAGAATTGTGTATTAAATCAAAGTAGACCCATGTATTTACTGGATTTAATTATTTACTCATCACAGTCTCTTTTATCTGTGGTGTAGTTAGCAAACACTCAGCCTCGTGAGGACAATTGAAGAGCTACTCGAATAAAGGAGCAACCTAGGTCTAGAAAACTGAGAATACCAGCCGGAGGGTTCATTGTTCTGACCACATGACACCCTTTATCCGCAAATGTTGGCACTATCTTCGCCAACATGAAGCGGTCTCTCGGTCCGTATAGCTCACTTGCGGGCTGAAGACATGGGAGTTTTCTTTAGTAAACACTTCTAACTAATTGGTCTAATTGTTGTTTTTATGATAAGGAGCATTATTTAAATATATATTTTGGAAAATAAAGTTTAAATAAACACAGATTCCTCCTGTAACAATGATGAACGAGTCCAGGAGTAGAAACATTAAAATCAATAGTTGGGATCACTTGACATAGTACCGAGACAACTTTTGATGGATGGTATTATTTATGTGGGGTATTTGAAATGTTTTCTTAACAGACGGATTCATCAAAACACGAATTTAAAACTAAAGTGACTATATAAAGAACACAACACCCAATCCCCGTGCGTTAATTCATAATTGTGAACTGGGGCCTTCCAATTCCACAAGTTATAAATGTTTCCAACATGCCGGGAATATATCAAACTTTATGGATAGAAACCATCTGTAATACTAGTAATCTGAATACCTCAAAATGTGAAAATATAAAAAATAAAGTAGTTTTGTTAAGATAAATAAAACGTGGAAAACATAAAGATCCAAAAGGTGGATGAAACAATATTTTTTATTGAAAATAGTTTCGTACTCATTACAATTAAAACTCCTCTTTCATTCCACGTATGAACGTAATTTCTTTTAAGAAGGCGCTCAAATTAATGCGAAGCAATTATCCATCCAAAACTTTGCTCCCAGAAAATGACACCGTCATCTTGATCCCGACGCACATTAAGATGTTAGCAGGAAACGCTAAGCCTCTGTTATTTGTCTTGCTGCCAGTGTCACAGTCTAATGGGATTTGTACAGCCTCTGCAAAGATTAATGACAGAGCGAACAGTTGAGAGAACACGGCGCCCATCTGTCCGCTAGCTGGCGAGTTTGCCTTGCGAACACAAACCCATTCCTGGTGATTTCACAAACATTTGGAAGTGGAAAAAACATAATATTAGCTGGTTTATTGGATGTTTAATTAATGTCAAAGACTGTCCCATTTGTATGATTTATGATTTTAAATATGTTATTCTAACAATATAAAATTTGTATCCGTTTTGTTCTATCCTGTAAGTTAACATAAAAAAACATACCGCAAGAATACTTTTTAATGTAGATCACAAATTGAAATAATATAATTACTTCCTGTCCATGACCCAATTAATTTAAATTAATCTATTTTATGCACTTACAAACCATCCGGATTATTATCAGTATATAATGGGATAAAATTAAGAAGATTTAATTCAGAAGAAGTGCATTCTCATTTGCCAGAAGAGAGGTGTAAGCCATGCAGGGAAAAACTTTAGTACATCCAACCTCCCCGTCACCGTTAAACCAGACAAGACGAGGCTGGTGCCTTTGTTCGCGTATCTTTCGGAGTGGTCAAACCACGGAACACATTTTGTCTCATCTTCACTTCAGTTTGGAATGGATATTCAACTATTGATCTGAACCAAACAATTCCATGTAAATTAAGTTCAAGATCTACTTGTTTTAGGTGAAATAAATTATGTTCTAAAGTACGTTAACCAGATAAAATTGTTGCAAGATTTATGCCGTTTTGAAAAAGATAAAAAATAACACTCAATAGATTTGTATTTTATTGGTTTCAAAATAATACAAAAAACATTGGTGCTAAAAAATGAATAGTATTTTGAGCACTCAACAAAGAAAATATCGATATATTATCCATCTTGAACCAAAAATACAACTTTGTGTAGTGGTATTGGCCACAGAAAATTCTGTCTTTTATATTAGTTATTTCCTAATATGTGTGGTTTAGTGCATCCCTAATTCGAATACGGAAGGTAACTGTCCAAAGTAAGCCATATTCGAGCTCCTCAGATTAGTATTGCGCCAGATTATTCAATGAGATCTTGATGAAATCCTCAATAACCAAAGGTAGCTTTCCAGCAGAGTTGCACAGTCCTTCTGTTGTGGCAGCTATAGAGGAAAAGGTGCAAATATGTGCTACCACTTTTTTCTTCAAATATTTCAGATTTTGAATTGAGATTAGAAAAAGTAATTACTGGAACAGAACCTCGGTTATGTTTACTATATAAGTTACTTGCAAAGCACTTAAAAATAATCACCATTTGTATGAAAATAATTTTTTTAAAGCACTGAGAAATTGATGTTTTTTATTTGGTGGGCCAAATACGGGCTACTTGTAAAAATATTTTATGATCGCTCCAAAAGGCTAAATTTGAAAATAATGTGACGAAAAATAACTGATGAATTATGTTTAATTACAAACCCAGAAATTCTTACAGTTTGAAGAAGGAGAAAATATATAGTTTTTCACAATATCAGTCAATGATTTATCTTATCAATAAAGAAAGTTAACAATATATATATAAAAAAAAAGTTTTTCGTAACTTAACCTACTGACAATAGTCACAAACATAGATATCTTTATCAGCCCCGGCACAATCACTGTGTGATCACACTGAGCACTTAATGCATTGTACCCACAGTTCACCTTTGCTGTCACCGGAAAATTTCCCTTCACAAAAAATACAGGTTGCATCTTCATCTCCAGGCCTTTCAGTCTCAATAGGGAACTCCAACTCACTCTCACTGTCACGAACAAGAGCTCCATTAAGTTCACTATCTGAATCTTCAAATTCTGATTCTTTAACAGGCTTGGTTTTATTCTTAGCTGCTACTTTCCTTTTACTCTGATTTTCCTCTCCTTCGTCATCTAAGGTCTTCTTTGATTTCCTAACATTTGATTTTTCCAAAGACTCACTAAGCGACATTTTATAATGTGATCCAGTAATTAGACACGCACCACCACACTTGCGACCCGTATTACTCTCCTTCTTTTTGATGGTAGGTGGTGGTGCAATATGAAATGGGCTGACTGTGACAGAAGACCTGAAGGCCCTGCCTGTGACTGACTTTCTGAGGCTGGCACATTATCTTGACACTTGGACTGCTGTTCTGGACTTTGACACAGGTCATGCTGTGTTGCAGGTGATGTCTGAGGAACAATCTTAGGAAGACTGCATGTTTTCATTGCTTCAATTTCAGCTGCAATAAATTCGTCATCGGTGAAGATGTTATGTCTGCTCTCTGGACTTTCAAGTAAGCGTTTACAAAAGGCTCCATGATGTCGTACTGACTAAGAGGAGCATTTGAATGCAGTAGAACAGACTTGATCTCGTTGCTGTAGAACAGTTTCAGAGGGCTCATGAAGGTCCTGTCCAAAGGCTGTAGTTTGTGTGTACAGTGCGGTGGTAACGTAATTATCTTGATGTGGTTTGCTCGGGCTATTTCGATGACGTCCATACTTCTGACGTGACTGTAATGACCGTCCAATATCAATAAAACTGGTGACTCTGCTGTATGATGAGCCTTTTCAACAAAATGCTACAGCCACTCTACAAAGAGGTTTGGTTGAACCCAACCTAATGGGTGAGCCCTGCCAAAAGACCCAACTGGTTTACCTTTCATTAAAAGCTCCGACATGTTTTTCCTTGGAAAAATAAACGTGGGTGGGATAAAATCACCTTTGGCATTCATACAAGCAATAACATTCATAGTTGAACCTCGTTCAGATGATGTCAAACCTCTTATCTGTCTTTTACCTTTCCTGCCAATTATATTTGGTATCTTACTTTGGTCGATCGAAAGTCCTGTCTCATCGACATTGTATACCTGATCAGAAGAGTACTGGTGCTCGGTGTGTGCTTCTTCCAAAATGTCAAAGAACTTTCTCACATTTTCTTTAATGAAGCCCAAAGCTCTGGCATAAGAGGTCCTTGTTGGTTTACGGATGGACAACGCCGCTTTGTGGCGGAGGAGGAATATATCTGCCTATGCTCTGCCTGCTTCATCTGACTGGAAAGGATGGGACAAACAATTTTTGACAACTAGCTGACGAGCAAGACGTCTCAAATTCATCATTGTAATACCAAAATAACTGGCTTCCATGTGAAGCAAGTATTCAACCAACATTTTTTCTAGAGTTTCTCCTAAGATAGTTCTTTTCTCAAGCTTTTTAGAGGCTGCTTTTTGAGGAGTGAGATAAATTTCTTTGCTGAGAGTTTGCAAAGTGGTATGAGGTATATTAAATAGTTTAGCAGCTTTTAGTCTACCCATTTTCTTTTATCTCACTGCAACAATGGCCTTTGCCATATCTTCTTCATTCCGTGTCTTACGTTTATTTTGTGGCACGTATCTTGAAACATTCCTTGACATTCTGCAATAAATGGAAATAATGTTGATTATTGATATTTGTGATATTCCGGCAAAATATTTGCGTATTTTTACAACCTACTTTAAATTGTTAACATAGCTAATATTTAAAAATATCACCTGGTTGTAACTATTGTCACAATGTTTTTATGGTAACTACTAACCCCCTAAAAATTACGAAATAATCATTTTCTTCCAAATATATAAAAATACATATAAAATATAGTTATTCTAAATGCGGGAGGACTTTCAGATACCCGAGAGATACTGGCAAGACTTGGAACACAAAAAAGGGGAAACTATAAATTGAGTTCAAAAGTGAGTGAAAAACAAATTTTAAATCAAAACAAACTACGAAATAGAGTTCATATCTCATCACAAACAAAAAAAGCACATATAATATCCATATTAAGTAACAGATACGGCCACAACAAAAGAAGCGTGTAGCAATAAATGTTTCCACGACAAGTGTGAAGGTAATTTGTTACTTATTTCCAATGTTAAAAGATTAAAGATAAAATACTGGAGTCGCCAATGCATTAATAAATAAAACTACTCACCTGGGAAATCCTATACATGAACCCTTATTGCAGGGTGTGGCTAAATGTCAATGGAAAAAAACAGTTGGTGCAAATATGGGCTACCAGCCTATATTTACACCAAGTAGGGTAGCCCATATTACCAGCATATTTGCCATATTGGATTGTTACGTTATGTTCATAGGCGTTGAGTTTTGTCAGTTAAATGGTACCATGACTTAAAAGTTTGATTCTTAAACTAAACATAGATAACATTAGGTAAAACTAAAGAGTGTAAGCAATACCACCCAAAAATTTAAATAAACATAGCTGTACAAGTTTTTAGCACGTAGATGAACAAAGTAACGATGTAACGCACTACGTGTCAGATCGCTTGCCAACTGCAAAGTAGTCTTCGGTGGCCTTGGGAGAACACTCTTATATGAATCCCACCAGGGTGCAGCACTTGATAGTGCTGGAAACTTATTTGACCATATTTACACCATAGCCCATAATTGCACTTTTTCCTCTAGCTCAGCTGATGCACTTAAAAGTGCTGTGCATGGGTTTATGTCGACGCAGTAAAGAAAAGTAGTAATGATTATAAACATACAGCAAAAATGTGCAATTGAACATACATTTAAACTATTTTACCGAGTTGCAATTTTCAGGCATGCATGATCCCCACTCCCCCTTCACGACACGGTCATACTTGCGACCAGGACGCCAGCACACTTTGCCTAGCTATTTATTAGGGTGATCATACCATGTTATAACAACCCAATTTTCATAGGAAGAACCTTATCTAACAGCTAGAAAAGTTACTAGATCTACTTTCATGTATTCATACATCAATTCATGTGATCTGCAGCTATCAATGTTTATGGATATTAATACTAGTACAATAGAAATGTACAACTATGGCTGCAAAAATTATAGGGATATTATAAAAGGCACTTATATAAAAATTGAACTATACTTTCTAGATATTGAGTTCTGGTGACACAAGTGAAAGACTAGACCTAACATTCCGGCCGGCGTCCTGGCCACTCAACGAGGCCGTGCTCTGAGACGCGCAACGAAGCCGTGGCCCGAGGCGCTCACAGTACAAGCCGTGTCTCGGCGACGCACCACGCGAACAAACACCCATTTATCCCCCCTGTCACCTTACAAAAATAAGCGCTAGCGCTGCGACGCACCAGCGCTCGGACAAAAGCCTTGGGGAAGGGGGTATGATGGGGGAAAGGGGACGTTTGGGGGGGTTTCAAGAAAACATTTTATCACTGTCTAGGGAAAAAAATCTGTAACATCCACTGCAGTGAAAAACCAACCAATCCCTGAACGCCGACATGATATATATCATCGAAGGTTTGAACCCTTCCATCCTCTCCAACGTCTTGCCTCGATGTATCAAAGACATCAAAGATTTATTTCTTCAATGCGAGATTATGCGCTCGGGCTAGAATGATAACTAATGGTTGCCATTTGCACAGCTCACGGACGTGTGAACTCAATACAATTGTTTTCCAGGAAGTTGTTCAAAAACAATACTACTCACTCCATTGCAAAACATTTACATTTGTATGTGTTCAGTAAGGAAACCACAGATTGTTGTTGAAGGAAAATAAAATGGTGCATACATCTCGATACCAAACACGTATATTCAACTATGCAGAGAGTATTGTATAAAAATAATTTTGCTATATTTTGTTTAACCCTCATCAGTATGAACATGGAAAATGTCATAGTCTTGCAGGGTTTGAAAGTGGGGTTCAAATCTTGGCCAAGAGAAAGGTAGATTTTGCTTAATTATCCACCATATTCCTTCCAAGTAAATGCGGGTACTCTTCCTCAATACATGCCTTTCTTATTACCTTCCCTATTAGTATAAATATGCGGGTAGCCCGAACGGGTAGAAAGAAGTGGTGCAAATTTTTTGTTCTTTTTCGTTAGTGTTAAAAGTTGCAAATCGATGAATTGCAAAGGTTTGGATAAATCAGCCATGTCTTGATCAATATTTCAAACGTAGCAAGAGCTCAAACCAAGCTTTGGGTGCTACGGTAAGTCACTTGGTAAGTCACCGCGGCGGGGTTGCTATTTATTTCAAGTATTCAAATGAATTGAGAAAGTTTAGGCTTGTGGAAAGTCAACGGCTTTCTTTAACATCAAAAAATTAATTCACCTATATCCCAAAACTATCGTCTCTCACCTGCTCGCTAGTTTTTTTTTACTGTGGTTTGGTAAACAACTCTGCAACGACAATTTTGCGTGCGCCCATAATACCAATTATTTGGTTACTACGGGGCCATCCTTTTGTCGTTCAGGTCTTAAAAATTGCGTTTTACATAAATAAAAATGTGACTTCCTTGAAAAGAGAATATGAGAAAAGCAGCACAAAATATTTCTTTTTTCATCTTATCGTAAGGTCACAATATCTTCCCTTTTGAAAGGCTGATCTCAGATTTTTAAAAGGGGAGTTTGAAGTGTCTTCGTAAAGCATAAACATTGGTGAAACGGAAATAATTATTTGAGTATAACCATTGTTTATTTAATGACAAAGATCTTATTATTTATATTGTAAGAAAGTTTATTATCAACATTTTAATAATTGCTGCATACATAAATTATATGATGGGCATAAAGATGGTCTGGAATATATTTACCTGATATTATTGTAATCCGAACCACATGTATCCTGTCTGATAACATTAATTTGAAATTCCCAACCAAGATTCGAACACGGATAACCTAGATACACTGTGTTGATATAACAGTGCGAGGAACTAATGCGTTACCACTAGCGGCGTTGTAGGAAATTAATTAATTTTTATTAAATTATTTAATCCACATCTAGTTAAATAAACAATTCAACATTTATTTATTCTTGCCAATGGGCACATGGACTGACTATCAAGCTTGACGGAGAGGTCAAGATTCGAATCTTAGGCAGGTTTGGTTAAGATTTTCATAAACGGTTTCTAGCTCTTGCTCCACGCAAATGGAGGTACATTATTCCTAAGGTCTGCCTTCCTAATTTCTACTCAATTATGGTAAAAGAGTAGTTAGAAAGGGTAGTATTACATAGAATAAAATATTTTTTTTTAAGTATATGTAGGATATAATGGCACATTATTTCTTTGAGTGAGGGAAAGAAGAAGCTAAATATAAAAATAAATAAAAAATAAAAAAGTAAAAAAATCCATCGTTAACTTATGATTTATTGGCCACTCATCCCATCATTACTAAATCCTCAAAAATAGAGCAATTTTTTATGACGCCGTCCTAAACCAAATACACATGTCCAGTTATGAAAAACTTTACTTTGGTCGTCCACAACTCCAATACAGTACCGTGCGGATGGGTGGATAAGAGAGGAGGGGAAAGCGGAAGTAGGAAAGGGTTGGCTTGATGGAACTTTTCATTTTGCGCGCTTTGATCACCCTGAGGGAGAAGAAAAATAAAGCAACAAGAATGTTTCAATAATCACAAACCACTACAGAATGTGGGTAGGATATAAAGAGAGGCTGGAAACTGATTTGCGATCGCGAGCGCAAAGAGGAGAAAGTAAAAAATAGCAAAATAAAAAAATAAAAGGTGCTTCACAGTGAAAGAAAGGGCGAAAATAGGATGGGATTAGAGAGAGAAAGTAATAAAGGACCAAGACGACGAAACGACGGTGAAGGTACATACCCACTAATGACGAAGAACATAGCAAAGAAGGAAATACTAACCGGGAGAGGTAGAGGCATACTAACATAAAATAGAGATCCGAGAAGAGAGAAAGCGCCAAGCAATGTCCTTATAGGCATGAGGGTAAAAAGGGAACAGCCAAACTAGACCGTACTCTTCAAGGCCTGCCAGATAGGCTACCGGGAGTACGTCTGGCAACTAATGAGAAATTTAATGTGATAATTAAAAAGTTACCAAGGCAAGGAAGGGGAAGGGAAGGGAAGGAAGGGTTGAAAAGAGGAAATGAAGAGAAACAGGCACGGTGGAAAGGTGGAGACGACGTGAAGTCAGAGATACTTGAACGTCACATTAGGGTCAATCCGTCCAGTGGAGTGAAGGGATATTCATAAGGCCAAACTTGGCATAAATATATCCGCGGAAGTAGTAGCTATCTACTTCGCAAAGGAGATTACTTTTATCATATTGGAATAATGGAACTAAGCCGAGGGGGTAAAAAAACCACCACGTAGTCAGTTCAGATATTCAAAGTATCGGGAAAATTTAAGCCAACGTTTTTATTTAAAAAAATGCTCATTCAATAATATTTGCATTCGTTATATGTCAATTAATTTACTAAATCTACATACAAAAATAATTCTTCTGAGTAAATTATTGTGATAGGTAACTAAATTACGTATTTGTTAGTTATTTAAGTCTATATGGTCAAGTGTCAGTTATATTGATGTATAATTGGTTTATTGACAAAATGGACAAGTGTGTATATTAGATTAAGGACAAATCTGTCATTAAACATCACATAAACCAGAGAACCAAGTTTTATTTATTTATTGAGTGTATTTAAGCTATAAAGTTGCGTTTTTCGCAAATGAAACAGTATTTATTCGCTTAGTGGAATAAATTCAAGTCTGTAATCGTTAAATTAATTTAATTTTTTGTTTTCAATATAAATGATTTCTCAATAAAAATTACGAAAGAGGAAGTGGGCCCAAATATAATATCTAGGATTCATTAGCTTTTCGCTTGTAAGCGCATCTTTCAACCGTGCGAAGAAACCTGCGAACATAAGCTTGTTTTGTACAACATGAACGATTATGAGCTAGCTGTAAAAAAACAAACAATTTAGGTCAAATCCTTTGGATGTGTTTGGAATAGGCCAGGCCTTCCCTAACTAAAGGTGAAGAGTATTGCCTAAAAATGTATTTGGATGAAAATTTTATTTATTACAGACCTACACATTGTATACGTTAAAATAATTTTTAGCTTTGCACGAATATGCCACTTGCATCATGATTTGTTTTATCTACTTATCCTGATTTTTTATTTGGCAGTTAATTGATCAATTAAGCTATTATTTAAGTGATAGCTAATTGAATTAATAATACAATATTTTTATCTGTAAAGTAAAAATAATTTAGGGTAAACAATAAAATAAAATGTTCTGATGAAAGTGATGAATATTCTTTTTACTATACCAACTATTAAGACTTAATTTAAATCAGCCAAAATTAACTCAATTATAAACGATATTTAACTTACATATTAGTAAGTATTAGTTAAAGTATACTGTTTATCTCTAGCTTAATTTTAATACACACTACACAACCAGGCTTCGGACTATTAATTTCTCACCTAGTTAAAGGCAGCAAACCCTATTTCAAAGAGATAGGAATCCATCCCTAGCAAGAATTGAGTCAAGGATCGTTAGTGTAGTGCTAGTCTAATTTTAATAGGGAGACGTATTATCTTACAGCTAGAAACGCTACTAGATATACTTTCACGTAAATCATACTTAAATTCATGTGATCTGCAGTTGACATATTTGACAGATATTAACAAAACCTTTAAAATACCGCTAACAAAGTAGAAAAATTTTCTCAATTTTAGCAGCACAAAAAAAATACTTATATTTTCTGAAAGGTCTTTTCTATTAAAATTGGACTGTACTTGAGCTCAAGGATAAAATAATAAATTGATGAGAAAAACAAAGTGTTTTGTAAATAACAGTTATTTTTATTCCATCGTGGAACATTTTCTCACAGTATATCTGAACTATATGTAGTTAGATTTTGGCTAAAGAAAACCTTTAGAAAATACCAACTTTTTACTTTCTCTCTATCTTACAGGTAGAGAAAGTATGGTGATCGTCAAAAAAATCGAACTCGAGATTTTGATGAATCTTGACGTTTCATGACTCACTGAATCAGAAAAAGTTGTTTTTGAATTTCCGTCCGTCTGTCTGTCTGTACCTCCAACTAGAGCCTAAACTATTTTACCGATTGAGCTAAAACTTGATATCTAGGGTTTTCATAGGGTTGCCCCGAGGGGTTTTTGGAATTGGATATCTACCCCTAAAATTAAGGGTAGTTTACTGAAGGGAAAAAATAGAAAAAGTCGATTTTCTCAAAATTGGCTCTAACGATTTTGATTAAATTTCATTTATAAACATTAATACATATTTCAAACTAAATGGCTACTCTCAATATTTCGGAAAAATGGCTTTAAGGGCTCTGGTCTGATGCGTAAATTAATTTTTTTATAATAGCTCCGAAACTATTTGAGATATGAAATTACTTAGCATTACAAATATGTATATATATTTATAATACAAATATTTTATTCAAAACATATTTTTATAAAATCAATAACTTTCAATCTATACGTAATTATATATATTTTTCAACTTTTTGGACATTAAAGTTTAAGTATTGTGACCGTAAAAAAAACTAACCTGAAATGTTGATGGATGTCGACGTCTCATGACCCCCCGAACCCTAAAAAATAGTCTTTGCAATGCCGTTTGTCTGTGTGTCTATTAAAATTTAAAATTAAGAGTAGTTTTATAAAGGGCGAAAAGAGAAAAAATAGGTTTTCTCAAAATCTGCTCAAACGATTTTGATTAAAATTCGTATCCATGCGTTGATTAAGATTATAAATAAACAGGCTATTTTCATTTTCCCATGGAAATGACTTTTAGGGTACTTTACAGAAGCAGAAATTTCCGTATCTCTGCAACTATATACTACTTAAGTTTTAACGCAATAATTCTCCAATGCCATAGAGTAATTAAATATAAGTTTCTCAAAAAGTTTATGTTATTTTTCCTTAAACCTCTTAGGAAAAATGTTTGTACAGCAATGATCTATCTCCATTTTAGACTCAATAGTCAATATTTACATTTTTTATTGGTCAAAATTTATAAATGAGGAATTTAATATCAATGCGCTGACCTGAAGATGTGCAATACCTAATAAAATGTCGATCGGAAGTAGAAATTTTAATACAAAGTGTTGACCCTTTTGTACCCAATATTAATCTTTTTTATTGGTCCAAACATACAAATGAGGACATTAATTCTTTAAAAATAAAAATACAAAATTTAAAACCGGGACTAAAAAAATGTTTTACTTAGGTATAGTGCAATCCGTACCATTTATTTTTCATTGTTTTCTATTATACTCTAACAAGATAATTATTGAAGACAACTGGAGTTTCAAAAATTTGCAAGACATGTATTAATTTATAATTTCACCGCGTCTCGGTAACTATTCGGGTTATAATTACAGGTTAATTACCCTGGTGAAATAAAGATTAGTTATAAAGAAAATGTACCCAAGTTTTCGGGGAGGGAGAATGTAAAACCATTTAGGAAAATACACCCTCAGTACACGTGACTAGGATTTGAAACCCGATCACCTCGTTGCTAGCAACCCAGTCTAACACGAGAGTGACGCGTTAAACCATGCGGCCACCAATGCGGGTCACATGAATTGTAGATGAATTTAGATTATAAATGAGTAAATATTTTTTGAAAGTTCCTTTAACTTATTCGTAACTAACAACAACTAACACCAAATTCCCTGACTTGTTTTACAAGTGCCTATCAACTCTGGACAATCCTATTAAATAGGCCTGAATAAGGATTAATCCTGACTTTCATTCTCATCCTTTTCTACTCATTTAAATAATTCATTGATAAAATTGATTTAGCAGCAATCAGCTCGACAGAAATACTAAGCTTAGATCTAAGAGGTTTTGATTTATGCCCTAGGACAGTATTTTTCAAAGGGTGTGCCACAAAGGGTCAGCAAGTGTACCACGGTAAGTTTGGGGGAAGGTCGAAAAGAAGCGAGAAAATAAAATAGGAATTATTCTTTTAAAATCCATAGTCAACATTATTTTTTTAAATAACATAAAGCTATGAATTTTAGCTATTAAAATTTTAAACTCAATCTTAATACTCGATATTTTAAGGATAAAATCTTTCCTTGAAAAACTGATGGTGTGTCTAGAATATTTTAACGCATTATTCAATGTGCAGCGAGATGAAAAAGGTTGAAAATCGCTGTTCCAAAAAGGTTGTTTTCCACACTGTGACTTTCATTCAGTTTTGACACCACCTCAAACAAAATACGGTCAATGTTCATAATGTTCCCCTTCCTCATCTAGTGGCAATTATGTAAGTTTTGGACAGCCCGGACAAGTAAGACGCGTGACAAAAAAAAACAAAAAAACCGCCACGTGGCAATATGCAATGCGGATACACGTGACTGGCACGTGCGAAACAGAGAAACCACCCCCTTTGGAGCAAAAAAAAGAAAATCCATATCGATTGCCACAGCTTCTTCGTCGACAGAGATTTAATAAATTCGCGAGAAGTCGTCTGTCTCCATTCATTATAAGCAGCGGCTCTCAAAGAAAACGAGAAATAAAAGGTTATGCAGAGGAACGTGTACTTATTAAGTAAGGGGAAAAGCAAGCGATAGTTCAGTAAGTTAGCTTTCTGTTTAGCTGGTGGTGTCGGGGTTTTAATCACGGCCGAGTGTATGAGGGTGGTTTTCCTTTGAATGGTTTCACTCTCGGTGCAAATGCGGATATACTTCATCTAGATTTTACCTACCTTATACCAGTTTAATGGAAATGTGAAGAAAATCCGCACGGGTAGTGAGATGCGGTGCTTCCCATAAAAAATGGTAGTATATTTTTGATCCCTCTATAATTAAACCAGGGAACCTTTTATCTGGCGAGACACCAGAGAATTTGCTGAGGTGTCGAACTTAAAGCGATCTAACAATGTGCGTGTGTGTATATATGAAATATATAGTCCAACAGCATGAAAGTTTACCAGATCTACTTTCACGCATTCATACGTCAGGTCATGCTATCTGCAGCTGTCATCCTTGATAGATATTATCAATACCTATAAAATTACATTCATAATATAGTAAAATTCCACAAATTCTGACAAAAAAGTGTATTTTATAAAAGGCCCTTGCTATGAAAATCGGAATGTAGCTTCCCAATTCTACATTTAGTGAGATCCCGCACTATTTCTTACCAAAATGTTCAAGTTGTGCTCCCGAAATTGTGCCAAATCGTTTACGGAACGGAATATCTCGGCCATTATCGCCATTCGAACCACAATTTTTGGACTAATCATTCCAGTTATCGAGGTGACTCCATTGGCTGCGTCGGTGCGGTTCGGGAGCCTCCCAAGTACACGGAAGAACAGGATGGGATCCGATAGGGCGAGATGGACCGTGAAATTAGAGCGTGTGTTGTGAGCTGACAATTATCACAGTCTTCCAGGTCACCGCTTCTAATGGTCGATCAAAAAGAAATGGGGGTGGGGGGTGGAGTAGGTTGGAAAGGGAGGTTTAGGGGTTAATTGAGGGAAGGAACAGAATCGCGTGTTATCTGGAGAAATAAACAGTGCCGCTTCCAACTAACCTGGACATCACATTCAACAAATATTGACTTGAGTACTTTTATTTTTTGGACTGGTACTTAATGTCCATCCCAGCTATATACATATTTACACTAATGCGGTAGATATGAGGAGGGTAGCAATTAGAGGAAGTGTACCCTTATTAATTATTTAGTAAAAACATAATCAGTACATTCGGCTGTGAATCGAATCCCGATATGTTTGTCACCGTAAAATCAAACTGGACGAGGTAGCTGCCTTATCGCTCATGTGATCGGGTGAAGTGTCTGTTTAAGCTATCACAAATTTCAAGAACAATTGAGCTGGATTAATAATATACAAGAAACTAAAACAAAGCATACTATTTATTCATATTATCTTAGGAGATATCGGAAACTTATCAAATTATATTTTAAAATTTACTTTAAATCTTAACAAGAAAGAAATAACCATAGAAATGTTTTCTTTCAAATGTATACTGATATCATAAGTTTTGTATGCCATTGATCATGCAGTTAAAAACACTCTTGTTGAGGAAGAGACTAGTTTAGAGAATCCAATATGTATGCATACCAAATGTGTTATTTTATTAAAACAATACGTCTTGTTTCAATGAGAGAGTCCCATTTCCAGCAGAGCCCGGTCAAGCCAAAGAAAACCACGAGGGTAGGATGAGACTGGGCCAATACCACGAAGAGGAGTGAGTAAGCCAATTTGAAGTAAGGACAGAAATTAAAATTACCGCAGGCAACACCAAAGAGGATCAAACACAAAGCGTTTCAATTGCTGCAACTACTACACACACTCATCAGTACACAACGTGCAAGGGAAGGTTATACTTTGTCATTAACGAGGATCAGGTTCACTTGGTGAGTGTACAAGTATGTATATGTGTGTGTGTGTGTGTGTGTGTACAGTTCGTATTCGTTGCATCAAAGGTAATCAATATTTACACCATTTCAGTGGTGTGTATATATATATATATATATATATTCTTGTAAATGATCGTGTGATCCTATTTGTGTGTGTGCTCTACTTATTATTACCAGTCCGGACTATAGCAATATTTACACTAATGGGATAGTGGAAAACAATTGATGAAAAATCGTCTTCAGTACAAACAGCTGATACTCAAATCCCCGCCCACACCACGAGTAAACCAGAGCAGACGAGAATGACACCTTAAGCTGACGAACTTCATCGGTGCGGGTACGTATGAGCTGCCAGGACTACCTTCGACTCCTCTATTTTTCTACTGTCCAACCAAATAGCTAAAGTATCTTAGTCAGTAACAACAAATTGACTGCAGTAAAATGCTCCAGTACTTGCTTCATGGAAAGCTTCTTTAGCATTGTGAATGTATATTTAAACAAAATTGTAGATCCAAATTACAAATATTGGTCCTATAAAATTAAAATGATATATTTGGCATAAATTGTTATAATATTTTTTAAGTTTTTTTTTCAAGCCGGAGTCGGTACTTTTCTATCGACTTTACTGCACTGCGTGCTATGAATTAGTGTGAGATGTTGGTGTTGAAATTTGAGCTAAATAGTGCTCAGAAGGGGTGTTTATAAAGTGCACAAGCTAAAATAAATGGAAATGGAAAAATATTTGTAACATTAAGAGCCCGGATCACCCTATGCATATAAATCATCATGAGGAGGAGTTGCAGCTCTGACCAGGTGTCGCGTCGCAACGAATCTGTAGCAGTCGAGCACGCTAACAATGAGGACAAATAAATGCGCAATGCTTGTGGAGGGGAGAGGAATATTATTATTACCGACTTGACTTGTGGTCAGGGATCTCAGTCTGTTGCTAAAATTATCTCTCACCGAATAACCTAACCTAACCTGGAAAATCATCAATGAAAATAATAAAACTGGAAAAAAGGGGAAGGTGTATATGACAAGAGATCACCTCCCTGCGGTGTACCCTGGAAACGGTATGACCGGCTGAGTGTCTCTTTAAATTGTTTTGCAAGTAACAAGTATACAAAGAAAGTTCTGATGAAATAATGACAATAAGAAGAAACGACTATCTATTCCTTGTATCCCAGTCCATGCACTAAATTGCTACACAACGGTCGCACCGTGGTGTAATTCTCTGTATTCTACTTTAGAACACGTTAGATTGTGACCAGTGAAACCATTTGAATATAAGATAAACAATATCTAACTGATCCCAATTAACTGTTGTAATGTGGAGAATTCAGATAACCATCCTTGAAACAGTTTTTTTTTTTACCAACGCGTATTAATAGCTATTCGAGTTATATTCAGCTATAATTACTCTAATGGGGTAGGGATGAGGAAGGAGGCATTTTAGAGGTAATCTACCCGCATTTGCGTGGAAGGAGAGTGGGAAACCATTTTAGGAAAACTACTCTTATTAGACACGACAGGGATTCAAATCCCAACTTCCCCGTCATCAGCGGGTCAGTCAAACAAGAGAGTGACGACTTAAGACGAGGCATGTCAAATTTGCGGCTCTGTTCATGATTTTGTGCAGCCCGCGGACCTTGTAACAAAACATAATTAAATGCGACTCTATTATTATTTTTATAAACTTAGAAGAAATAAAACATTTTTTAATGTGATATTTGGAAATTTGGCGTAATTTTGAGTATTATCGCATGGTGTAGCAAATCTGTACTTTTTCGTAGATACGGATCAATCCCCAAATATGTGCAATGTATAGCAGAACATTATAACCGAGTATTAACAGTTTTTTCTCACATTAAACAAAACCAAACCCATGAGATATCTCGACACACATTTATCAACAATTATAAAAATGTATTTTTTTCGCTTAAGACTTAAAGCCCAATATTAAAAGAGTTTTTTTGCAAATAAAAGATTTAAAATTTTTGGTAAAAAAATCAAGGGTTATTCTTATTTTTTATATGGGGGGGTTTATTTTTTTAAATAGCATGCTAATTTGGATTTCTTTTTACTTAAGACGTCAGTACGTAATTTATTTTTGAAATATGAGCCCCTCGGTATTTTTAATGTTGAATGTGGCCCCACGATCAAACGAGTTGGACACGCCTGTCTTAGAACATTCTGCCATCGAAACGAATATCGGTTTTCTTGTTTGAACAGAACCTTGTATTTAATTTTCCGGTTAATTCTTTTTGAGATGGGATCTTCAAGTCATCCATCATTTAGCACTTGAAATAAAAAAGTAAATTGTCAATTAAAGTGTAATAACAATAGTCAATGAAACAATTCGAACCTTACTAACCGTCTCTAATGAATAGGTGTTAGAAAATTCTCCAGGCAAAGAAAAATAGATTTAGTAATTATATATATATATATATATATATATTTATTTATTTAGTAATTATATATTTGTTAGAAATTTACATCATCCTTACGATAACAGTAATGAATACAAAATCAATTAAATATATAAATGTTAAAGAAAATAATATGGATTTGGTATTAAATTATAAAGATAGTTAGTTACAAAAACAAAACTAAACAACAAACCCAGATTATTTAATATCGAAAACAAAAAACCCTGGGCTGAATGAACCAAATAAACAATTCCGAGATGAAATTTAGATTAAAAAAATATATAAAAAGGTCAAAACGTGAATTGAAACAAAGTAAACCCCACACTAAAAGTCGGAGACGAAGGGAACATCGTACTCAATCTATATCACAATATATAAAATTATTCAAATAAAAAACATGCATATCTATACAATAGTAATAAAGGACATTTTAAAATGCGTATTCCATATAATCTACGAGTATAAGACATTTTAAATTCGTATTCTAAGCGAAATAAATAAAAACTTTTTTTAAATAATTATTTTTGTAGAATAAATTTATCAAATGCACACTAAGTAGCTCTGAATATATTAGTTATGATTATTAGTTCTAAACTAAAAAAAAATGAATGTTTTGTTTGGATTGAATAAACTGCATAGTTGAAACAAGCGGACCTTTTCTTAGTTATGTATTTATTACAGTATATATTATTTATGTTTACAAAGATTTAGATTCCATTAGAATAAAGCGTAAGAGATGGAATGAATTTAAAAGTTGTTTTTTTCTTTAATATTTTAAAAACGTGTTATAAAAGGGATTTTCCATTCTTCAAATGCTGTAACTAGTTGCCATGGTTGTTTTTTTATTTGAAATACTAAGCTCGTCAACACATTCTTCCATTTATTCTCTCACAAATACATTTGGCTCTTAAGATATGGGAAGATGTGAAATGGGGGCTTTGCTACAGCTTTAGCTCTGAAATGGTTTCACTAATATCCTCTTAAACTTTGTTAAAGAGTTATAAGAATGCCCAGAGTTTGAGAAAGTTAAAAATGATGGAGTAAAACCCACTTGCGAAATGGTGGAATCTGTACTATTTTAGAATTGTTTTATTCAGTTTGTCAGAACAGCCAGCAAAGTCTTGACCTGGAATAATAATGAGACTGCCCGTTGCCAGAAAAAGCTTTAAAGAAGCAATGGCAGGCATGAAAATAAGTCACAAGCGGAAGTAAATCGACATAATATAACATTTACACAATGGAGTAGCTTTTATTTTTTATAACCACGTCTTACTACCTGTTAAGCTTATACGCATATTTTTATAATTACTCTAATGGGGTAGGGATGAAAAAGGATCATAGGTAATCTACCTGCATTTACGTGGAAGTAGAGTGGGAAGCTATTTAGGAACAACCATGAAAATGGTAGGATGACATTAAAATGGATCTGAAAGAGATGGGGTGTAATGATGTGAACTGGATATAACTAGCTCAAGGTAGGGAGAGTACGTAATGAGGGGGACTGGAAAAAACTATCTCAAGGTAGGGCCAGGGTGTAACGAGGTGGACTGGATAGAACTAGCTCCAGGTAGGGAGAGTACGTAATGAGGGGGACTGGATAGAAGTAGCTCCAGGTAGGGAGAGTGCGTAATGAGGGGGACTGGATAGAACTAGCTCCAGGTAGGGAGAGTACGTAATAAGGGGGACTGGAAAAAACTACCTCAAGGTAGGGAGAAGGTGTAACGAGGTGGACTGGATATTACTAGTTCAAGATCAAGATAAGTGGCGTACTTTTGTAAGAGCGGCAATGAACTTTCAAGTTAAAATGCCACAGAGTAAGTAAGTTTATTATTCGTATGAAATCTTCGGAAAGATGAAGAATCTTTATCGCTCTGTTTATTTAATTTAAAATTTGATTCGGTTGGGTGTAAAATATTCCGAAGAGAGGGCCCAAGATCTTTCCTTGATATAAGGCCTGGTTTGAGCACCTAGCGGGCCTGCATAGTGGAACAATACTAGGTAAGCTTTCCACTTGTTAGGGTAAATGAAGGGTACATATCACTTGCTTAGAACTAATTGTTTGCGAAACAATTGATTTGTTGGCCGCGAATGACAGTGTTGGCTGCACGGATAGTGGAGCGGAAAGTCATTCATTTCCTGACAGGCGACCAATGGGAGTAAGTAATCCACAATGAGATTACCTTTTTCAATATGAATGCTGTCGAAGTTTGTTCATGTTCCCCATTTTCCGGTTTTCCTTGAATAATTACGTATCATCGCTGCTATCTAATACTTGTACTAGAGCGTAAGTAATGAAAAATAAATAGCTTCTATGGTTTTAATAAATGAAGGAACGCAACAACCTGAAAAATAAATTTAGGAAATGTTTACACTAACCGCTAAATACTAATGTACACAAATTAAAAACTAATTAAAAACATTAATTTGCATAACCCACCACTGCAAGAAAGAATAATTTATCTAGAAATAAAGAGAGATACAATATTAGCGAAAATTACCCTCGCTTCTTTCTCCTACTTTATATAAAAAAAAAGTAATTTAACGAGCTTAAAATTACAGATTAAAAAAAATTGGAAACTAATCAAAAATGCTACATTATAACATAATACTGATTAGGTATTAGTTTTTGTCATTAAGAAGTTCATTAAAAATATTAATACAGAATATATCGATTTCAAGCTAAGACCATCATATCAGTAGCTATGGGTTTACAAATATCCATATCTTTGATCGAGAAAATAATCAAAGTACTTTTATATTTATTTATTTTTGTGCAACGCGTCTTACTACCCGCTCGATTTATCCACATATTTAAACTAATGGTATAGGAATGAATACCCTATACTTTAGAGTAAATTTACCTATACTTACAAGAAGTGAGAGTGGGCAAACCAAATTAAGAAAAAAAAATCCAGTCGGGATTCAAACCAATACCCTTGTACCAGCGGTAAAATTGACTAGATAATTCTGATGCCTTTGTCCTAGTTATTAGCGGCGGGGACACGTATGGTGTAATTTTTACTTTGAAATATGAATATCTAATATTTATATAATATATATTGGATATTCATATTTCAAAGTCGAAAATACGTCAGACGTCGGTGGGGACGCGCATAGTGTCACGTGTCCCCACTGGTGATAACTCGGACAAAGACATCAATCTCATCTAGTCAAGTTTACCGGTGACATAGTGATATATATATATTATTATTACTACACAAGGTTGATTTTTAAAGCACCACGTTTTACTACCCGTTCTGGTTGTACAAATATGTACTAATTAGGCTAATGTGCGAGGAATTATAAAGACTGCATCAAGAGGAAGTGTACCCACATTTGCGTGGAGAGCTGTAAAATAATTCAGGGAAAAAACACCCGGTACACCCAACCGGGATTCAAGCCCTGATCTCCCGACCATCGGCAGTCCAGTCCATCGTAAGAGTGACACTTTAAAATAGTGGTATTCAACCTGGGTTACACGTACCTCCAGAGATACACGAATACATTTTAGGGGGTATGTGAAAATTAAAATAATATACATACACATATTTTGGTTGTAATTTATATGAGACTAGCGGACCCGACAGACGTTGTTCTGCCCGAACGTTGGCTTTTCATTTGGATGGCATAATTGATTTCGATAATAAAACAAATAATATGTGATCATCACAATTACAAATTCACAATGAACTCCAATTAGTGAGTAACACAAATATTACAAATTCAGTGTTTGTCAAGACAACATACAAAATAAAACATCTTTTCATTTTTGGCATTTCGCCCACAACTCCACAAATATCAGCTGTATCGAAAAACAAACATAACTATGAATTATTCTCAGAAGTTCAATTATTCATGAACTTTTCAGAAGGTTTTAACGGTCAATTATTAATGAACTATTATGATTTTTTTTTAACGGTCAATTATTAATATTATATTCATTACTATAAATATTGGGGTTGGTGGTGGTGGTGGGTGAAATTTTGAGGTTACATGTTCTGATATGAAAAAAATCTAAAAAAAAAACCTAAAAAATAAAATAAAAATCTTAGAGCCCGATTGCAGTGCCACCTACCGGGTCCAATTGTGAATCTAAATCATCCACGGACCCACTCAAACACACACAAAAAATTTCATCAAAATCGGTCCAGCCGTTTAGGAGGAGTTCAGTGACATACACACGTACAGAAGAATTATATATATTAAGATGTAGATGATAGAATACGTATAACTTGTCAACAACTTTGGGAGTACAAAGTTGAAGTGAGATTTATATCTGGGGGTAAACAAACCATAAAGGTTGAATACCACCTCTTTACAACATTCGACCACCGAAGCGAGTTATATGGGTTATTAACAGATTAAACCAAAGAGTTGAGATGAGGAATATCGATTAGAGGAAATGCATTTATATATAGGTGTGGGGAGAGGATGGAAAAATTACACCCGGTGCTCGCGTCCAATATTAGTACCTGGTAGCGGGTAAAAATCATCTTTACAAGCAACACAATATTTGATAATAAATGTGAAGGAGAGAATCCGGCGTTTAACTTAAAATTTATTCTCTTTATTCATGATCGCGCAAAATATTGTCACGATGGAGCACCGGTCCTCCCGTATTGGCCACTGCTGCATGGTGACAGAAAGAACCCTGAAGTAGCAAATTGCTAATGGTTACAAAGCGCCATAACGGCCACCGCCGACCGTTAAAAGTGGACGAAGCTGCTTTTAAGAGGGGTCGGATTGCGGCGGTAGTGAGGGAACATCCTGGCGGTATCATAAATACTAGAACTAAATGAACAAGACAACCCCATTGCAAGAACAATGATGAGAGTCATACTTGTCCAAATAGGATTTTACAGCATAGACCAGCGGCTCTCAAACTTTCTTTTTTTAGATTGTACCCCTTGGCCATGACTAAAAGTTTAATGTATCCCCAAGATAAAAAAAATTCCAAATTAGAGGCTTAAAAAAATATGACCACATGGTATATTATTGATCTATTTAATCTATTGGGGAAAAGTATCTGTAATCAAAATATTTCAAATGTGAAAAAGCTATTTAGAGATAATCCTACTGCTATAGCCTTAACATTATCTCTTGTCGAGAATCGTAATGATAGGTTAAAAAAACATAATGTGACTGTAAAAGTCTGTAGAAAAGTTTTATACATTTTCTTCACAAATTTGTTCAAATATAAAGAAAAAAGTAAACCCAAACACAATATTTTCAAATAAAAAATTTAATTGTAATTCAGGAGCTGATATATTATGAATCCCAAAGTTTTTCAGTGAGAGGGGTGTGGCTGCATGGCTTGGCACAATTTTTTGATGTCTGGTTGTTCAGTAGAGTTTTTCAAGCGGAAGTCTGGCTCCAAATTAACCTATTGCGGTACTTATTTTTTAGGTACACCATGGATGAAAAAACCACTTTCACAGAGATATGTTGTTAAAAAAAAGGTATCATGAACTTGAAGGCATGGTCAGCGATCTGAGGTCACTCGCTCAGCCTTTGCAACCAAAAGTCTCCCAAAGAACTGCTGAAGTTTTCTTGAGACTGGATTTGAGGGTTTCATCACAGGACAGTTCAATAATTTCTTTCGTTGAAAATAAGTTTAAGTTTGGTAGACTGGAGTCATCCACAGTAGAAAAAGAGTCTCGCATCCAGAACTCACTCCCTAGATTCTCAGGAAAATATCCGCCAAAGTCTTCAATTAAACCCAGACAATCTCTTATGTCGTTGACAACAGAATCATGAAGCTCAAGTTCATTTTTTTCTACGAAATTTTCTAAAGACGGAAAGAATTACAGTCATTTCTTCACAACTTTTGTTGCAAATTGAAGTTTATTTTTTAAAAAGGTTTTATTTTGTCATGAACCATGAAGGGTGCTGTGTGTTTACCCTTGCGGACCTTTATTCAGCTCATTCAGTCACTGAAATACGTCAGCCATGAAAGCTAGCCTGCACAGCCACTGCTCATTTGTAAATCTGTCACTAAACTCACACTTGCACGTTGAGAGAGAAAGAGCATGTCACCAAGTCATGACTGTTCAGGAAAGATGCTCAAATTACTCTAAATATAAGCAAGATAACTGCTAACGTAGAAGGTGTCAAGTAGAGGGTTGAACATTTTTAGAAATCTGTTTCCAGCCGAGAGCAAATAGGGGAAAAGCCTACAATTAGGGTTTTCCATAAGTCCCTTGCCATTTTGCCAACTTTCCCTTGAGAACTGCTCGCGTACCCCCTGAAAGGTGCCCACGTAGCCCAGTTTGAGAACCGCTGGCATAGGCTATAATTTTAATGATACGTTTAAGAGGACCATCTAAGTAACAGTGGATAAATATTAAGCAGATAATTCCCTTGGACTGAATATCGAAACAACTATTTTCTAGCTCTGTTTACACAATAATATCACTAGAAATAATTGAAATGATCCCCCCCCCCCCCC
>CABFWB010000676.1:26100-41016 GCA_902151455.1 Timema bartmani | reverse complement strand
CCCCCCCCCCTTCCCATTCCCCTGGCCGAGCACCTTGTTTCATTTCAAAGTTCTCACAGCACATCTAATCAACCTTTGCAATTACTTTTCCACCCAAAAACGAGTTTAGAAGGAAATAAAAAAAAACTTATAGCATACAGTTTAATTTTCAAATGGATTCGTAATGGAAGAAATGTTATTATGTTCAAGCAGAAATGTAATTACAAGCTGTTACTGGGAAGTTGTACCCCTAGAACGGTCGTAATGAGCCGCAGAAAAAAAATAAAAAAAATGCTAGCATGAACACCTTAATTAGTTTTATTTTAAGAAACGAGACAATTTGTGTAATAATATGTACATTACATAAAATGAATTAAAAATAAACTTTTTCTAGTGGTGTCCTTTGAAGTTTGAACTAGGAGAAGAAATTAAAGAAAACTAAAATTAATTACATTAAATTGGTTTTGTGGTATAACCAATTCAAAATTCGTGCATATACTTACTAATGAATTCACCAAAGTTCAAATTAGTGGAGATGGAAACAAAATAAAAAATCGAAGGTCGTGTAGTTTTTTTAGTTAATATGTTTAAATTCCTGCTTTTAATGTGTCCAGACTATTTGAATTAAATACCTCTCTTGCGTATAACACGAACGGATAGTAAGACGCGGTGATAATAATAATAATAATAATAATAATAATATTAATAATAATAATAACCTCTCAGTAAACTATGGCGCAGTGGTTATCTGACAAATTTTTACCTTCAGACCTTGATCATGATCTAAACAGGGATTTTAAAACCAGCATCTTTGTGATTTTTGCCAATGCAAGACAATTCTAAGGCGTCACTCTCATAATAGACTGGTCTACCGATAACGAGGAGATCGGGATTCGAGTTCCAGTCGAGAGTAATGAGGGTGTTTTTTTCCAAAATTATTTTCCAATATCTCTCCACGCAAATGCGGTTACACTTCCTTTAAATTCAACATTTCACATTCCTAACGCATTTGTGTATTTAGTACATATGCCTTTTGCCCGGGCGGGGAGTAAAACGCAGTGCTTATAAAATAAATTTAAAAAATTAGCCTATGTCCGGTTTAAATGGCAAAAACTGTTGTCCAAGATTTTGGTCAAAGGTATTGACCATAAAGTGATGTGTGTGCTTTGAGAAAAATAGCGCAAAGTGATCCCAAATATAAACTATTTCCATTTTTTACTTTGTTTTGTATGCACTACTCGTTTAGGATTTACAACACTTTTAATTTTAAATGTAAAGGTGACCTGGTGGTCTAGAGGTAAGGTGTCAGACTTCTGTGCTAAGGGTCCGGGGTTCAATCCTCAGTCCCGGCACATTACCATTGCACATTAGCGTAAGTGCGTATAACCCGAATGGGTAGTAAGACGCGGTGCTAATAATAATAATAATAATAAATTTTAAATGTAGATAAAGTATTGTAATCGTTAACTTTTTTTCAGGGGTCATGAGGGATCTTGACGTTTTAAGTGTCATCGAACTCAAATAAGTGGGTTTCACAGTTATGTAAGTTTGTTTGTCCGTACCTGAGCTCTGAGCCGACTTGATGTATTTAGTTTGAACTTCGTATTAAGATGTAATACGGTCGGTCATCCCGGTCAAGGCAAAATTGTGGTTTTAATTCGAACTCTTAAGTTAAGCGTAGTTTACTAATAGATACATTTTGGAAACTAAATTTTTTCTATATTGGCTAAATAATCTATTCATTATGGATTTCTGGAGAGTGTATTGCATTATAAATCACACTCCAGACTTATTATTTTGAAGAAAAGTTAATCAAAGGGTAGTTTATTGAAGAGTGATTTTTGAAAGGTAGAATTTGCTTGAAAATGGCTTTCAACGCTTTGGTTCAAAATAATATCTGGGGAGATCTCTACATTAGTGTAGTTCAACTTGCGGCCCACGACCAGTTTTCTTCTGGATCGCCAATCTCAATGGGGTTTTAAATGAATAATAATGAAAGCCATAACATTGACTTGCACCATAAAAAAACTTGCAGCATAAAAAGAGGCTTAGTAATCTTACTAACTGATTTGTATGGTCATAATACCTACTATTATAGTTGGCCTACTTTTATACTGATAAGTATTATCTTTAAAATTATTATTTTTTACTTGTGTATTACACATATTGTACATTATCGTTACTGTTTTATTTTGCTTACAGCCTGATATGTGTGCAGCATTATTAAGATTGGCTTGAGAGTCATCGTAAGTTGGACTCAGTTGATTCTCTAAGATGAATAACACTGTACACTTGTTTATCCGAGGAAAATTTGTTTAATGGATGTTTATTGAAAATAAAAATGTAAATTGTGTTTCAAACCATAATATAAATTAATAAAACGAATAATTTGTTTGTCTGTCTGCCACGAACATTGCACGATACCTACCAAATTTGGAGATCTAAAATTTTAAAAGTAGGCCTAAGTAGTCCCTGTTCCCATACATGTGCACCTCGAAATTGTAATTTTAAATTTTCGATTAGATTTTTTATTTTATAGAAACCTGGGTCGGAAGAAATAAAATGAGGATATTTTGTTTCTCTCTGTTTGAAGTAAAGAAAAAGTTGCCCGGTGTAACAACGCAATGCAACGCAATGCCGGGTACTTCTGCTAGAATAATATACAGTTTTATTAAGTATGCATAATTGTGTTGTTCAATAATTTTTGCACTGCATTTTATTACATGTTCCGAATATCCGCAATTAACTACACAGATGGGTTATGGAAAAAAGGGTACAATTATAAGGAAATGTACCTAAATTTGCATGAAGGTATAGTGGAATACAATTTATTTCGGCCGGTATTAAAACCCCGTCCTTCCCGTCCCAGCCAAACGCTGGGTAGGGTAAAAAGAGCAGGTAAATTGCGTTAAAATATGCCAAACCCATAATATTAGGCTTCGTTCTAAGAAATATTCGAATTTCTTCACATTCTAAGAACCAATGAAAATATAAGCAATGAAAAAGAGGGATAAAAACACGAGACAGCTATATTTCCTTCCATTGCGCTCTCCCCGTTTGGTTCTATTGTAATATTGAGTATAACAAAAAATAAGAAAAAATCATCCATCATTAAATTTCCTGTCTTTTAATTAATTCAAAAAGTCTGACACTAGCTTTAATGAAACCATTCTTCAATTTAAAAAAAAAAAAAGGTAGAAGAAGGGCGGGAAGAGGAAAGGGGTGGGGTGGAAGTTTGGGGTAGTAAGAGAGAACAGTAGAGCAATGTGACAACTGTTAGGGAAAGATAACATTTTGAATTGTGTGAATAGAGGAAATGACACGAGCACATAAAAATGACCGTTATTTCAAACAAATGTTCTAAAGATACTTAAATAGAAGTCTAGAATAATTTTGATGTCTACTCTTTTCATATACTGGTACAATGTGAGTGTACTCTGCAAGAAAGAAAACGAAGAGAGAACAAGGAGAATGTGAAATAAAATATAATTAAAAAAGAATAGATATATGAAAGAGATGAGTGGGAAAGAAAGGTAGAAATATAGGGGCAGGACAACGGTGTATCATATATTAAAATGAAAACTCGAGGTTGTTGTGTGACGCAGCCCACGAACAAAAATTTACCAACTTTTATTAATAATATATCAGGACTTTGAAAAAAATTCAATATATTTCACGTTTAACAATGATAAATTGTAGCTTTATTATAATTATGTTATGAGGTTTTTTTTGCACCACGCACCCGCATTTTGTGGAGCGAGAGCGAAAAACCATTTAGGGAAAAAAACCTCAGTGCACCCGACATGGATCGAACCCCGAACTCCCCGTCTTCAGCAGTCTAGTCTAACACGAGAGTAGCGCGTTAGACCACGCGGCTACCGAAGCTGTTTTTTATAAATATTGACAACATGTATATATATTAAGTAATAGCTGTAAATCACATATTTTGACGTATGAATACGTGACAGTAGTTCTAGTAGCTTTTCTAACACTCAAACAACGTCCTTTCTATGCAAAATCGATTACATTTAAATACCCGAAGAAATCAGTTCTAGTTTATATAGATGTTTTACACTTATTATGCAATTTTTCAATCAAAATCTAGTAATGTGAAAATGTGTGTGTTCCGGTACTCGTGGCTTAACATACAATATATATTATTATTTGTATCATATTATTTTTTACAGGAAATTGATAGTCTACCAGGGCAAGCTATGTTCAAGTATCTGTACACCCTGGTGATCTGAGCATGTTCAAGTATCTGTACACCCTGGTGATCTGAGCATGTTCAAGTATCTGTACAGCCTGGTGATCTGAGCATGTTCAAGTATCTGTACACCCTGGTGATCTGAGCATGTTCAAGTATATGTACACCCTGGTGATCTGAGCATGTTCAAGTATCTGTACACCCTGGTGATCTGAGCATGTTCAAGTATCTGTACACCCTGGTGATCTGATCATGTTCAAGTATCTGTACACCCTGGTGATCTGAGCATGTTCAAGTACTTGCAGCTGTTGCGATATCGGCCACACCCTCGCGGTTTGAGCCAATTGGCAGAAAACAACTACCTAGATGAACACGTGTCACCTCCCCCTCCCCCATTCCCACAAACCAGTAAGAGTTTAAAAAGAAAGAATCGTTGATCGCAGTCGGGGGCCAGAGTGGAACAAAAAGAAAGAGGAGGAGGTGGCCAAGTCACTACTCTATGAGAACCAGGGGCTAATCGGCCGTGTTAATTAGAACCTACCCTCCCTAGAGAGATCGCTCTCTCTTTCCCGCCGCTGACTTGGCCCAACTCCACATAATGGCGATCAATAATTGCTACAAGCTTGTACCTTTTTGTTTTCGTCTCTTAGCGCTACGCGTCTTACTGCCTGTTCAGGCTATCAGCAAAATACACTTGCTAATACAAATACATTTTAGCTTTGTTACATAAGGAAAATATGTTCTGTTTTACGAGTCTTAATCAAAGTAATCATTGTTTAACTATGGTGGTTCTGTGTGTGTGTGTGTATGTATGTATATATATATATATAATACATAATACATAGAGGCACTAAGAAATTAATTGCATCACTCTCTTAATATTATTATTATTATTATTATTATTATTATTAGAAGCTGTGATAAGCAAGGATAATTAAACAAGAATTTATCTTAGTTTGTAAATTATCTTACAATATTTATCTGTAGAGACGCTGCCGAGGTCACGATGTTTATAAAAATAAATCATACTATATATCCTTCTTTTTTGATTGTGATTGTGATTATATTATCTCTGGTTATCTATGATATATTCTTTGCAACAACTGTTGTTGTCATGGTTGACATGGTATCATAGCCACAGTTGTTATAGTGGTCATTTTGCCGGCGAATGTTATGGTTCACCATTTAGTTCTCTAAAGAAAAAAATTACCAGCAACTGTAATGATTCACGAATCTTTAACTGGTTGTCATGGTAACCTTGACAAAGACTTTCATGGTTCACAGTTTTATACCTGGCTGCCATGGTAATCTTGACAGAAACTGCCATGATTCACAGTTTTATACCTGGCTGCCATGGTAATCTTGACAGAAACTGCCATGATTCACAGTTTTATACCTGGCTGTCATGGTAGTCTTGGCAGAGACTTTCATAGTTTACAATTTTCTATCCGGCTGCTATGGTAAACTTACCATCGAATGTCATAACCGATTGTTTTATTATTTAATTAATGGTACTTTTAACACAAGGACTATTTAAAAACTCAAACTAAGGGGTTAGAAATGAGGAGGGAAATATACACTGTTAAACGCCTGGAGAAGGAATGGAAAACCACAAACGAGCAAAAAAAAAATCTTAGTGGACCTACCCTGGGAACTTTAACGTCAGTCTCAGGATTGAGTGCTGAGCTAGCTATCCCGGATTAAATAAATCTACACATCCAGGTTATATGAACATAGTGAGTAAAATGTTTTGGCTCTTAATTCCAGAGGACAACCCTTCTTACACTTGCCAATTCCTCCTAAACGTCCTTGGCTCGTAACCCGGAACACCTTGAAGGCTGAGAAAGACGCGGAACAAAAGCTGCTGACGTCGAAGAGAGGGGAGGGCAGAAAGCAAGCAACGGCGGGATAATGAATTGCCACGCCTACATGGCAATCGAGCGTCGTCACAAAGCGCCATTGTCGACGCTAACAACGTCATGGATACGGCTCTGTCACATTGTACGTCTATTGTGGCAGGAAATTTAGAGGATTCCCCTTCTCAGAGGTGAAACAAAGCAATGTCAACCTGCCAGTTTTCCGCCCTTGCTGCGAGTAGCAATACAGCGAGACTAGGATATTATGACTCAGATACCATTATTTTAATGTCAAGTTTATTTTGAATGTTTCAAAAGAACAGCTAGTATAGTATGAATGCAGTGGAAAGTGGTACCTGATAGTTTAAAAACTTACTTGATATAAATTCATGTATTCATACATCAAATTATTTGTGCCACATGTTTCTTTTGAAATATATTATCAATATCTATAAAATAATAATAATGTAGCATTTATTCAATGTTGAAAGCAAAAATACGTTTGTATTCTCTATTTATACCTTCCTAATACGATTCCACTATAAATAAATACACACGATTTTATATATCGTTTTTAACACTAAAATAAGTATTATTATATGGTCGCTCTCAGAACTAGCTCACTACTTTTCGTTAGTGGTAAGTTATTCTTATTTGTTAAAAATAAATGTGTAATTTTCAAGATACGTCATGACTAATGAATATTATGAAATATTTAAATACCCATGAAAGTCACCGAAACATTATCTAACATACACATTTTGGTAAGAGCAAAGTAATTTGCATGCATACTTAAGGTTGCCGCTTATAGGACGTTTACCACATGAACTTGAATAACACTTATACCATTTCCAACAAAAGTTTATTTTTGTCTCCTTCGCCTCCTCTCCATGTGTTAGTAAACCAGAAAATAGAAGACTGGGGGAAAGTGATTGACAGCCATTTGGTATACCTTACCTCCAGAGGTGAACTTAATACGTTATCATTAGATTCGACAAGAACAGTTCTGTTTTATTAGTTCAAGAAACAAAGGACATGGCTCGCGTCCTCAACGATGCTAGGTACATGACAACTTTCATTATAAACCAAATCATGTGATATGATAAGCGTTTAGTTAATTATTACAAATAGGAGTGATAAAGAAAAAAATATATCCAGAACCTACTTTTCTATTATTAGAATACACGATCGTGCATGTTAAGCTTAAAGTTTTGAGTGAACAAGAAATAAAACAATATGCATTTGCCACGCGTTGTGCTCGGTATACCGTTAAAAAATCTCACAAAAATGAGCTAGTATAAAAGTTAGTTTAGGATGAAAGACAAGACTAGAAATAGAGTGAACGACAATAACCCTGATCCTAAGCAATTAATTTCAAACGATGATCAACTAACCCTAAAAGATGGGTTCGATTCCGGGCATGAAGTGAGATCTTCACGTAAAGAGCAAGCAAAGTAGGCAAGGTACAAGAATTTTCACTATCAGTTTACTCTCAGACGTAACGCTTACCAAGATCAGTCTGAGTAAATTATAAATACTGAGTCGTGTAGGGGTTGATTTGGTTGTCTTTCAGATAGGCCTAATTTTTATTGATGTCATGACACAAACTATATTGCGTCTATAAGGTCCTCTTGGAACTGAGCTTACAAGGGAAATCGTCAATGGATTAACTTACACTTAAAAAAAAATCTTATGCAACACCATTTCTTTTATTACCCGGACTAAAGTCGTACTCCGATCTTCCCGTCATGGAAAATAAGACCAGCCGAGATGGACGCCTTAGCCCACGTGTCCACCAATGCAGGTACATCCTATGTATAATGTATGTGGCGAGCCTATTATGTTGACTCATCATGTTTAAGATAATCAACAAATACTGGGAAGGTGACTCTAGATCTTTTACGTGGTCACTTCCCCTGTGAACGCATCCTGATATATTGCAAGCACAACTATCGTGCAGTGGGCACATGTTTACCTGCTGGCCGACAATGGCCGGTGACGAGGTGTAAACAGGGGGCGGTATCCTTTGTTACGGCATCGAGAACACGCGCTATTATGCATGACCAAGCATCGTGCAGTGTCATACCAAGGTAGAGGGTGTTCCAGAGACACCACAGATGGTGGACTGTGCAATTAGGGGAGAGGGGGGAGTGCTGTAAGCTACATTTAACGATATTAATTCCTGTACCGTAGATAAAAAATATACTTGAGATTGAGAAACCATCCCCTACCATATGTACAGTATATTTCCTCTACATATTACTTGTACAAACTCTTAGGGGTGTGCGGGATTCCCGAATCTCGGGAAATATATTCTCTAATCCCGAAAATTTCGGGAAAAGGTCGGGAATTGATTTTTTTTATATTTAATTTACTTTTAAGCTTGCTTTTCATGTTTTCTTTATTATTTAAATAGAAATATGCATGCCAACTTATTCTAGATGTAAATTTAGATTTAATTTGTGTTTCATATATGTTTATAGTTTGAGTAGTCTAAGTTATAGCAAAAGTATTAAAAATTGCCTCAATTTTCAACTATATATATAGATTTGTTTAAATTTCCTCTCTATATTATGGCTTATGTATTCATTTAACAAATTAAATAGTATCAGTGTTTTAAGTTACGTAATATTAGCAAATTTAGAAATAATTAGTTTTACATTTTCTATTCCCTTTCTCGTCTCGAAGTAAGGGATTCTAAAATTCCCGATCTCGTGTAAATGGTCGAGCCTCGTTCCCGATCTCGTACACCCCTACAAACTCTACAACTTCAAGCATAACTCATTAATGATATAAACAATTTAAAATAAAATACATTCATTTCTTAAAATATACAAAGATCGTCAAAGCAATAAATTCTCAAAATTGTAGCAAGAAAATAATTAATTTGCCATCCTGGTCAATGTGGTCCTCCCACCCTTGAGAGTGTGAAGGCGTAAAGACTTAATGTACCATTTAAAAATGAGTGAAATATGTTTATCGATAGCAATATTTTAAAGATGATTTTTATGCGTCTTAAATCAAGTAGACTTAGCTTGTGTTGAATCATATCAAACAATAACATACTCTCGTTCAACCTGTTTAAAACACCCTCACCCAATCCCAACCCAGTCAACAATTACTTATGGCGAGTTAAGTGGATTTATCTTTATTTTGTTCTCCCATTACACACATTTGTGGATGCGTTAATCTATAATATACTATAGTTTTATAATGACATCAAAGCACTAATTATACTTTTTGCTACGATATAGAAAATATAATTTAAAAAATTAAAATATTTTAACACTAACTTACTCTATGGCGTTAGAAACTCGAAAATTCATTTTCGTACTTAATAAAAGAACACCACTTATCCTATCTTGAGCTAGTTCTATTCAGTCCACTTCATTATACCCTATCTCTTTTAGGGTGAATATTATAATACATATCATAAATATGTTTTATTTAAGAGCTTTAAAAAGGATATATAGCCTGAAAAAAAATTTTTAAAACATTATATATTAAATATTATGTCTATGAGAGTTTGGATGTCAAAAATAAAACATTTATAAATTTGAATTAAAACATTTAACTCACTCAAAAGATTTTTTCCAGTGATTGTTTCATAAATATTTTACAAAGAATGAACTATCTAGAAATGAACTCAAGGAAATCCCTAAGGTTATTTTAATATTATCTTAAGATAATTTCAAATATTATGACGTTAACATAGCTTAAGTTTTTTAGTGATTCGAACAAGATTTGTTTTAACAGTATGGATATTTAAATAATATTAGCAACCAGTGCTTGCATTTTGTAAGCTTAACATTTAATTTGGTTTCAATTACAAAGTATTTGGTAAAGTTTTCAGTCAAGGAATCCTTTCATAATTTTGGAATGAAATAAATCATTGAGTACAAACTAAAAAGGTTGAATTGATCAAACCAATAATGGGAATGAACTATATCAGCGAGTTCCAATCTTTATAAAGATTGAGCATAAAAATAAGTTATTTGCGGTCGGTGTATGAACATTATCCTGTTTGTAGATCAGTTTTCTTTGAATTTGAGTGAATTGGAGTAGACCTTTATTAATTTTATTTGTACTAAGGGCTTACAAATCCTGTACTAATTTCTAAATCATAGTGTTTAATCTTCTTTTTTTAAATTTGATTGTCTACCCAGTATCAGGGTATACAAGTGTTTTGTTTGAAAATTATGTATTCAACCTTATTTTGCTATTATTTTTATATAATAAGTTGTAAAAAGAGAATGCTGTACATAGTTTTAAAAGAAAATTTTCAGATATATTTTTATTGGTTATGGGTATCTGGGCATCTGGTCATAACTTCATTTTGGTATATGAGCGGGTGAGTAGCGAATGAGGTTATTTAATGTAGATATAAAATATGATAAATAATTTGTTAGTATATAAAATACCTGTACAACGTATCAGTCCTATTTCAGTCGCTATCTTAAAACAAAAAATTTCAGAAAGAGTGAAATCACCATAAAGACCCCAAATGAAAAAGCCGACATCAAATATTGGTAAACTCATTATGTCTACACCCAAGAAAATCAATACAGATACTTTGGCCTCAAAAAAATATAAACATTCCCACTTCATCGGGAATGGACCAACTCTCTTTCAGAATCAGCCTCCAATCTTCAATACTGCACGATGTTTACTTCTGCGAAGGACAGCGCGCGGCATGAAATTGAAACATCAAGAAAACTGTTACAAGATAGAATCGAGCGATACAGGAGGTGCAATGGTTGGACCAAGATGAGAATCTAAAAATAGCAGAATGACTACGTGAAAGTGTCGAAAAAAAAAAGGGGTAGGGAGTGAGGGGGAGGTAGGAGCAACTTCCGACCCCAAGAACTGGAAGTTGTGTTTGGCGCTTCCTGCACGATGTCTCCTGGGAGAAGGCCTGTACCTGGCTAGAATATTACCCCTGATATGTCGGAAGGAAGCGAAGCAGCTTCCCTTTGCAAACACCGGGGAGTCAAGTCAACTGCTTCTTTTTCTGTTTGAGATCTCTAGAAACAGAACTTCACAGTGAATGAGCTTTTTTATGTACCGTATAAGAAAGAAAATAGACGAAGGACCATATTTAACGGTTTACTCGACGGCGAATTAGGTTTGCAGACGATCGGAGGTTCAATTATCAGACTGGTTTACTGCGAGTGATATTTTGAACAATACTGTGTTCCATTATCGTCAGAAAAACGCTAGTGATTTCCCTAAAATTCATCCTTCGAAAAATACTATTTGGTTAGCTCATAGAAAATATCAATCCATTGGCACTAACGCGTTTTGATATAAAAAATGATAAGTTCATTACGTTATAGTAGCGAGCAATAAATCCAATCGTTCAGAAAATGTCCAACAAAATATTTAAAAATGATACAAAGGTACGGCTAAAATACAAAACAAGAAGTATTTGTTTATGAACACATCTTAAATAAAATTCGAACATCTATCATTATTTTTATGAGCTCTCTCTCTCCATAAAGAATAAATCAATATCTTGTTGAAGAACTTCTTATGTTCATCCTTCCCCCTCCTTACAGCCAATTCAAGTCGTTCCACTGTTATTTACGCTCGCCTACGAAAACTAATTAGGAAGATTAATAGAAGAAAGAGGGTGGTCTTGAAATTTATTTGTCTTCTCCTGCACAATGTCATAATAAATGTCTGAGAGGACTTATTTTTTAGCACGAAATGAGATCATTTTATATTCAAATTCATGAGAGGGGGAAGGGATTTTTTTTTTATGTGAAAGAGGTTTTGAAATCTTCAAACATGCTTAAACTTTTTTTGAGCTCATTATATTTCGGGAAACAGTGTCGTCAATTAAATGATCTCAGAAGAAGTGTAACGTTGTTTGTAAGGTCCACTTAAGAAATGATGGGTGAATTTGGCCAAAATTAACGAAGATTAATGGATGAGTATCAGTATTCCTTTAGAGAGACATCCACGCCAAACAAGGTTTTTAACGTTTAGCCTATTCGTAAAAGATGAGGAGGATGAATATGAGGAACTGAATTAGCATTCATATTAAAGTAAGATTAAAAAAAATAATCTTGTCGCCATTCAATCTCAACTTCTCGAACCAGAGTCGCGGGCATTAACGACGCAAATCAGTTTTGCACCATGAGCGGTGTAAATTGGCAACCAATTTTGGGTAAGACAGGATCAAGTCCATTATTTTAAGTAAACATGAGCCTCAAACACAGACGAGACCTTGTAGTTTGTAAGACATGTAGGATTAATGCAATTATAGCTTGCACCGGTGGGCATGAAGGAGAAGGCGTCAAACTCGTCAGATTTTGTTTTGCCAGTGCGGTTTGAATCCCAGCCGGGCGTAGTGAGAGATTTTTTTCCTTCTGAATTGTTTTACACTCTTCATTTTCAAAAATGTGAGTACATTTCCTATAAATTAAGCCTTTCCCCTCACTCACATCACGAGAATAATTGCCCGTTTTCCGGGCCGCAAGTGAAGATTCCAGACTTGGTAAGACTGAGAAACCTTGGAATTAACGCCAGACCTAGCGAGCGAACTAATCACTAAGCTAAGCTCACAATAAGCCGCAAGAAATGGAAAAGAAATAGCAAAGAAAGGGACAAGTTTTTGTAACTAGTATTTATGAATAGTAAAGCGCACATTATTAAGCAGGACAGGCCTACACCAAACTGTGAAACACAGTTCCTTGGCCCTTTTCGTCACGTGTTGACCGACTACTGTTACAAAAACACGCACTTTTTCTTACAATATGTCCTGCATCTTAATATTCGCTTAGCCTTGATGCGCTTCCCTTATTTTCGAAAAAACTATCCAGCTAGAATCCTGTTTGACCGTGTAGAATTAATGCTTTTAAAAATTAGGTTTGTTTATTTATCCAGTCATCAAACACAAAAAGAGGAATATACTTTATTGAACTTATGAAGCAAGAAACTGTTTCAAAACTCAAATCAAAATTAGATGAATTTATATTAATTTCTGTTAAATATCAATTAAGCCTACTGCAGAGAAATAGTAACCTTATTCAAACTACAGTTTAAGTATGCTAAATCAGTGCATTGTTATAACGTAAAATATGGATCAACATGTTTGAAGACTTGCAAAGAAAAATGAATACAAATAGCATAGCACCATTAAAACAAGTTTATAATTGAACACCCAAAAGTGTTGGTTTAATTTTAGCACTTCAATATAGCAAAATAGCAAGCCTATCCGTAGCATAACATGGCGCATTAATAACACACATTTTTAAATAACGAAAACATCACAATGTGTGATGGTATAAATAACATATTACGGAGGGGAAAAAAACTAAAGTGGAAACCGATGGAGCTACAAAATGTTAATAATAAAATAGAAGAACGTTTACACTGTAAATATGGCTACATTACAAACATTTTCAGTCACAAAAACATTATGCGACAGTTTAAATAAACAAAATATTGGTATTATAAAAAAATAGCATTATTTGGGATCAAATAGCACTTCAATTAATTATTGATCCCTACCATATATTATAATAATACATCATTTGAAATATTATACCAAATAAGGTCATCACAAGCTATTGGGTGATTAAGTAAGCCGATAAAGGAGGATCTAAATTTTAAATCAAAACCTATTCAAAATGTTTAGCGAAATATAAGAAATACTTTAAAAAATCTTGACTTAAGTTTTGGTAAATTTTACCAAACCAGATATTCTAACGCCCTAAAATACAAAATTTTTCATATAATAATAAAAGTAATACATATTATATTAATACAAATATTTATTTAATGTAATCATCCCGTGAATAATAGCTCATTTTGGAACATTGACTGCTCATGTCATGTAAGAAGATATTCTGTTAGCTTTGTTCTAATACGTAGCGCGGTTATGATACTAGCGCTGTCATAAATCGGTAATGATCCACAATCTATCAGTATGGCTATTAGAAGTCTGGAATATTATGTGTTAAAACCTGTGTCCCGGGCAGGCAGGGACCCGTCACTTGACTTATTTACCACCAATACTCCACTAGCTGAGGTAGCCGAAAAGAACATAAAAGTCTTTAAAGTCCATTAAAAGCTTCAAGATCCGTCAACACTGGCTCACGGCGACTTAAATTACCAATGGTATTAAACCTGGGGGTATGCAAAGACATCTCAAGGGTGACGTAAAATGTTAAACATATATATATATATATATATATATCTTGCAAGACCATATAAAGCTAATTCTTCTAGAGGAGTTCCGCTCAAGGGCACAGAAAAAGGGGGTCGAGAGGACACGAAACCCCCTCCCCAGAATTTGAGGGACCCACCCTTCCATTTATACGTATCAAAGTTTTTATTGGCTAAATCAAGATGGCCGTGGCTAAAGGTATAGTACAATTTTCTAGCGACCTCCCGTACCCCCTGCCAATCCATAGCATAATTTGCTTTCCATGCTATTGGTCTTTTAGAAAATTGTAATATACCCTAAGCCAATAAAAGTCGGTATACGTACGTAATGACCCACCCACCTCGTCAAATTCCAGGAGGGGTCCGGTCACCCCTACCCCACCTTTCAACGCCCTTGATAACTTGCATTATGCACCAACCACTTTGGGGGTAAAAAGTAGAAGAGAAACTATATATGGTGGTACATAAAAATAAATGGTACGGCGCACCGCACAGACTTTCTCTCTATTTCTATAAACTCGTAAGATTTCTGAACGGAATAATGTACATTGTATCATCACCACTCCACATAAGAACACGCATAAAATAATATACAATGATATAGAATCAATGAGAAAAGAGGCGCATCTTTGTCCACCTAAGAACATTTCAAACAGTTTAATGTCTTCCACAAGGGTCAACACTTCGTATTAAAATTTC
>CABFWB010000676.1:13959-24526 GCA_902151455.1 Timema bartmani | reverse complement strand
TATGAAAACCCTAGATATCAAGTTTCAGCTCAATCGGTAAAATAGTTTAGGCTCTAGTTGGAGGGACAGACAGACAGACAGACAGACGGAAATTCAAAAACCACTTTTTCGGATTCAGGGAGTCATGAAACGTCAAAATTCATCAAAATCTCGAGTTCGATTTTTTTGACGATCACCATACTTTCTCTACCTGTAAGATAGAGAGAAAGTAAAAAAGTTGACTACCACTGATATAGCCTATACAGGGAACAGGACAAGGAGGGTGCATTAAAAAAACAAGCATTAATATAAGGGCGGCAGGTCATGGCGCCAAGTCTCTGTTCAAGTAATATAAATAACCAATTAGAGCCAATCGCACTGGTGGTCACAAGGTCTAAGGCGACAAGCTCGCAATATAATTTTTTTAGCACCACGTTTCACTAGTCGTTCGGGTTACACTTATATGTACTTATAACACTGATGTGTTAAGGATGAGGTAGATAAAATTTAGAAAAAAGTGTACTCACATTAGCGTTGAGGGAGAATGGAAAACCATTTCTGAAAAACCACCCCCAGTACATCCAAGCGAGATTAGATCGCGGATTTCCCGTCATCGGCAGTTCAGTTTCTTGCGAGAGTGACTACTTAGACCCACCGGCCACCCAAGCGGGTTAAATGTGAGTCGTTAATAGCCTTGGTGTTGACGTAATAATTCATGTGACGTCTCCCTACCCTCCTCTCACACACTCAAATATAGCGTTGTTCGCTTTATACACAATGGTACATTAATACGAGGGCAAGCAGGTCCGCATAATACATTTAAGAGATCTGGAGCAAGCCGCCATAGTTCATCTCGGTGAGTATATTTACAGTCACATAAATAAGCTGCGTGTGCAACCACAGACCACACAGCAACTGGAATTGCTCGGCGCAAAGTTGAAACCAAATAAACCTTTCCTCCGCAGGAACATAATCTCAGTCTCCTTAATATCTGCGCCTTTGTATCGCTATAGCAATTGTTGGCTACATACAAAATATTTTACAGCTTTTTTTTACTATAACAAAGAATCTGATCCAGTTAAAAGGAAAAAAAATTATATGACATTTTAGTTAAGTTTGGAATACTCATAAAACTTGTCAAGCTAATTGAGGTATATTAAGAATTAATAGCCAGAGCTATTATTTATGCTTATTAGTAGGGAATTACTCCACTAGATATCATATTCTGAAAATTGAAAAATGACACCTGGACACGGGTCCAGGTGTCATTTTTCAATTTTCAGAATATAATTGAGGTATGTTTGAGAGATACGCGTGGCAGGGTACGGGTTAGATTTCATTTAACAGATGCTTTCGAAATACATAATGGGTTGAAACAAGGAGATGCACTTTCCCCATTACTCTTTAATCTAGCATTAGAGTATGGTATTAGGGTAATGGAAGAGAGTAGGGAATGGTTGATATTAAACTGTACAATGCAGCTATTAGGGTACGCAGATGATTTAGCTTTGTCAGGTAATAGTATGGAAACTGTTGCAAGAAATGCAGACATTCTACTAAAGGCTAGTAAGGAAATAGGTTTAGAAGTGAACCCTGAAAAGACTAAGGGCCAGTTTCATAGTCAAACTTAGCATGCCTCAAGTGCGAGTCGATACTAAATACAGGACGACACCTACCTAGACCAAAATGGAATGGACCAGTTTCGCATATGAAACTGGCCCATTCCATTCAATTTCAGGTAAATGTCGTCTTGTATTTAGTATAGCGCCGCACTTGAGGCGTACTAAATCTGACTATGAAACTGGCCCTAAGTATGAATTCAAATATTTAGGAACAATTTTAACTAGCGATAACAATATTAGATTGTAAATTAAAAACAGAATAGTTGGGAAGTACTTGTTACTACCCGGTCATTAAGTTGGCTTCTCGCCTGCTGTCAAGAAATGTAAAACTCAGAATATACAAAGCCATAATGTTACCGGTTGTTATCTGTGGTTACGAAACGTTGCCTCTTACCTTAAATGACGAAAACAAATGTAGGGTGTTCGAAAACAAGGGCCTAAGGAAGCTATTTGGTCCAAAAATGGATTAAGATCGTGGGGAGTGGAAGAGGCTACATTATGATGAGCTACATACCGTGTACTCTTCACACGACATTGTTAGGTTAGTAAAATCTCGCAGGTTACGGTGGGCAGGTGGGAGTATATAGAACCTCGTTCAAGGTAGTGAATGTCAAACCCAATGGGAAAAGGGAAGACCCAGACGCAGATGGGAGGATAACATTTGGATATAGCTAAGAGAGATAGAGTGTAATAATATAGGCTGAAAAGAATTAACTCAAGATAGGGATAGGTGGCGTACTTTTGTGAATGCGGTAATGAACTTTCGAGTTCCTAATGCCTTAAAGTAAGTAAGTATAATAAAGAATATATTGTTAAACAGTATAGTTTCTTGCTTTAAAAATAATACACATTAAATCAGGCAGTTAAGTGTGATAACATAAGGGTTAAAATTGATATAAATATGATGTGTCAAATATTATGTGACGTTTATAAATGTGGTGAAATGAGATTTTAAATAATCATATATTATGTTAAGTATATCCATGCAATGAAATAAGAATATAGATAATGTACAAGATATTATAATATTCAAAATAATAATTGATGATTAATGTTATCACAACATTTTTCTTCTACGATAATTAATTAACCATGTTACGCTCATTATTTGATAATATATCTGGCCGGTGAAATAGCGATCATAGAGGGTAAATATTAATAAATTAAACTTTTATTGTGTTTATTTTTGTTTGATTTATTATACTGTAAAATATTGCACCGTTGGTTTAAAAAATGAAGAATTAAAACTTTACAGAATACTTAGTTTACTTTCTCTAGCTCCGTTGCATTGGGAAAGTTGACTGCCGCATTTATAAAAGTATGCCACCTATCCCTATATTGAACTAGTTCTATCCAGTCCACCTCATTACACTTTATCTCTTTCAGGTCAATTTTAATGTTATCCTCCCATATGCGTCTAGGTCTTCCCAATGGTCTCTTCCCATTGGGTTTGCCAGTCAATACCCTGAACATGGTTCTAGATCCTCCCATTCGCACTGCACCCACTGTAATCTACGATACTTGTTTATTCAATCAGTGTCGTGTGATGAGTATAGGGCATGTAACTCATTATGTATCGAGTATCTTTATCACTTTTTGGACCAAATATTCTCCTTAGACCCATGTTTTTGAACACCCTACATTTGTTTTCGTCATGTAAGGTAAGCGACCACGTTTCACACCCATAGAGAACAACCGGTAAAAGTATTGTTTGGTATATTCTGACTTTTACATTCCTTTAATGCAGGTGAGATGTCAACAATTTACTGACCGAGTAATGGCATGCATTACCAGACTATTATTTTCCTAATTTCCATTCTAAAATTGTTATTGCTAGTTAAAATGGTTCCTAAATAATTAAACTCATTAAACTTGTCAAATGATATACTGCTCGAAATATTATCTAAATTATCGTCCCCAATCTGTGTTCTATGTGTGATCATATACTTAATCTTTTCAGTGTTCACTTCTAAACCTACTATACCTGATCAAATGTTCATTTGAACCAGACTTTTAGTACACTTGAAAAACGATTATTGCTAAATTTTGAACAAGAGTTCAGTTACATTTTAAACAAGAGCATCTAGATTTTTAATTGCATTTCAACGTTTGTACTATAGTATCATGTACCTAAATTTCATTGCATAATATACTTCACATAATATTCGTCACATTAACTTCACATCACTTTTAACCCATATGTTATCACACTTGAATGCCTGATGTAAAGTATATTATTTTGCAAAGCTAAACTCTTTGACAATAGATTCTTTCTTATAATAAAGTGAAATGATCGCTCTACTAAAATTGAAAATCTATTTCAAAAACATATTTACAGGTTTATCATTTAGGTCAAAACAGAAACAAGATTATATTTATTCTAGCTTGTTGATAACATGATAGATTTTAGTAAGGCGTTTAATTTATTCACAATTTTAAAAAAGTTTACATGTTTAATCCCGTTAAAGAACCTATTTGACAGAGACCTTTAGATATGATTTTGATCTAATGTGTTAATTAAATTATAACACTCCCTTTAGTTAAAATTCAATTAATTGTGGGTGGATAGGAAAAAAAGAGAGTTTAATATGGGAGAGGGGGATGTAGGTTTACGTACTCTTTCCTGTGGTGATGATGGTTAGGGAGGTAAGGAGGGAGATACGTCACTTTTCAGAGCTGGCGCATTATACCATACATGCTAATAAGTCCGTTGTCATTGCCTAGTAAAGGAAGTCGCGTCCAGGCATCACCATTAACAAACGCCATTAGCGTTACTTATGGCTGGTATACACGATGCTTTAAACTATTAAAGAAAACGTGCTTATTACTCGAATGCAAGTTTTGTGCTCCTTAAGTGTTTACACGTTGATCCGTTGTCACGAGTACGTTCCTTCCCCTCCTACCAGAAAGAAACATAGCGGTAGTTTTATTTCAGTTTGGCAAGATGGACAAATGTGTCGGTGATGCCTTTAATTTCAAATGGATTGTGGGAAATTATTGGAAAAAAGGGTAGAATTTGGGTAAGTAGCTGAATTAGATCTATAATCGGAGGAGTGTTCCAGAAGCCATTTCCACCCGATGCAATTCAATAAGCCGAAAAGTCGTTTCTTTAGACCACCGTTATAGTCTTTATTAAAAAAAACTAACAAAAACACAAATGAATTATTATAATAATAATACTTAGCCACCACGTCTTGCTACTCGTTCGGGTTATACGCTTAAATGAATAATGAATGCCGTGAATGTGGAATAGCTTTCTCCGAGCAATAAGTATCTAACACTGACAACTCCTGATTTCAGGAGCAACAGGCACATCATCTGCTCCGACTTGATTGCTCACAAAAGAGCACAGTTTCAGGCATCATGTACACCGGTCAGAAGGCAATATCTAACTACAAAAGTTTTTACTGTCATATCCTTTCCCTCAAGATTGATCTAACATAGGTACCCTGATTTTATAATAATATTGTAATCATGTGCTTGCAAACTAGATTTGAGGGACAGGCGATAAGCACTAGCATTCGTAAACTATTCAGATGAGCAGGTGAGCTACAGGTTGATAATCACTGTACTATTGCGCGCTGTCTATCTCCAATTTAAGAGCCTATCGCACGACCAATTAACCGGGAAATTAAATAGATACAAGTTCACACTCATACTAGAAAACTTAGCGAAGGGCGGTTTTCTGTTTTCTTCATTTGACAACAGCGAAACTGGAATTAGTTTAAAAGTACTTTATTTTGAAAATAATTATATTTCAATGTTGTGGTTTTTTTAATATATTAAAACTGTTTCTATAGTCTCAATTCCCCTGTTTCCTAAAAAAAAGACAGGAAACCGCAACCTAATGTGACGTCTGATTCGAGCTTACTAAGTTAGGCTAAGTTTGGTGCTATCCGTGGGTTCAAGACGGACACTTAAACTGTTAAGTCAAGAGGAACAAGCGTGTGTGACTGTATCTGTATATGTGCGGAAAAGGGGTTGGGGAGAATGCTAAGGAAATGCATAAGTATAAGCCTAGAAATAGAGGATAAAACCACAAAGAACAAACGAACCAAGGTTTCTTTGGTCAGAATTCACGCTGTCATTCCTCCAACCCTATCGGTATACTACTCACTAGAAAGTAATTACTTTTTAAGAGCACTTGTTAAATTATAATAGTATTTATTAAAATATAAAAAAGGATATTACGACCTTACCACGAAAGTCAGAACTTTTAATTTCTTCTTTTATGATGGCGAATTAAAAGTATTAATGTGGACTTCTGGGAATTAGGCCTTTAACGACTTTTCTACTAGTAAAATGTATCCCAAAAAAGCATGAATATAATTTTGAAACCCTCCCTACCCTATCGTCTCCAATTGGACTCGAAGTGAATGAGGATAAAGGGCTTTACTAACAAGCGAAATATTAACTCGCTAAGTACTTGGTCCTCGTTACCACCTTTGCTTAGGGCTATTTATACCCATCTTCCTCCCCTCCCCCACCACTTAAAACCAAATGCGACATCCGGGGGAGGGCGTAAAACCACATTTATTAACCTGAATTAAAGTGAGTTTTGTGCCCCGACTCGCAAAAGTAATTATAACAAAACAAATAAAACCCCGTTGCAGATTCCTCCACCTAAATTAGTCTGCTAATGAGGTGATACGTTTCTGCAGATGCTAAATCTCGGTAACCTTAAAAAAAGAGAAAGAAATAAAAACAAAGAAAAAATGATTAAACTTTTGTCTCAGAAATTGTGTTTAGATTACAAAGAAAAATTATGCCCGCAAATTAAACCCCGCGAGATCGGGTGTAACATTTTCTCCGACAAGGGAGTCCAGACACAAAGGAACGGTTCCATTATTCGCCCAAACTATTTCCCGTGATAGCACTGGTTTGCATTTTAAAACTTTGTGTCTGCTTCATGAGCAAAAATAGCCGATTTTAATCAAATGAAGTACGCTAAATCTGAATATGTATTCAGATTTTCGGTATCACGTTAGGTTTTTATGTAATTTTTAAAATAAAATCGAAAAAACTTGAAAATTGGTGAAGTTCATAATTTAAAAAAATATATTTAAACATGATAATGTAAGTGAAATAACTGTTTCTAGATAATTAAAATGTCCTGAATCCCATTTTGTGTTCAGATTTTCCCTAACACATCAGGTTTTCCTGTAATTTGCTAAATAAAAACGAAAAAACATCAAAATTCGTTCATTTTAGGCCTATATATATTTATTTAAACGTGATAAGCTAGCTTATATAACTGTTTTTAGTTCATTAAAGTGTCCTGAATCCCAATCTGTATTCAGATTTTCTGTATAGCGTTGGGTTTTCCTGTAATTTTTTTAATAAGAACGAAACACTTCCAAATTTTATCTTTTTTTTTAAATAAAAAAGGTCAAATGAAGTACATAGGCCTACTTCTAAAATAAATATATTAACGCAATCTATCTTATGAAAGTATAAAATCAATTCATAATCCTTAATTAATTAATTTAAAAAATCACTTAAATAGATACGATCGGATGTTACAAATGCCTAGTTGTCACTCGAAACCTTTCTCCGTTTTGATGCTCTGCGGTGACTATAGGATGAATCCCTTTCTATGCACCAGCAATAATCCGCCAGCATCGCTTCAATGCACTTGCCCTGGTACCTTACTTCCAAGACTTCAATATCCAGATGGAATCTTTCACCCTAGTCCTCACTCATCGCACCAAGATTTTGGAGGAAATAGTCAATATGGCTATGTAAAAAATGAAGTTTACCACTCATGTTGCAACCTAGACTTCTGAAGTTGGCTAGCATTTTTTCGGTATTTTCCCTGTAATTTTCTGCCTTTCGGTTACCAAGGAGATTTTCAGTCAATCTCGTTAAATGAAAACCAAGAAGTTTTTTTTTTTCCGTTTCGTTCATGGAGGATCTCTCATTAGATCCCGTATCTGTGGTCCATCAAATATACCAGCTTAATTTTTGTCTCGGTTTTCTTGGGAAATTTCGTTTTTAGATATGGAATAACTTTAATTTCCCTGTCAAGGCTGGTAAAAAATTGCTTCATAATCCCAAGTTTAATATGGAGTGGGGATAAAAGAACTTTATCTTTAGGGATAAGTGGTTCGTACAACACCCCCCCTTCCCCCCGTACAAGATCTGATTTAGGAGGCCAGTCTCTTATTTCCCAGTGTTGGCAACGTTCTCTACTATTCCATTCGCAAAGGGAATAGGGGAACTTAGTGAAACCAGATTGCTGACCAAGGAAAATTGTTAATATCTTAAAGTCCCCACATACCATCCAAATATGATCATCATATTTAAGCTTCTCTAACATAAATTTAACGTTGTTATATGTTTCTTTTAAGTTGAGAGAGTATCCAAGGAGTACAGAGGGAAGTAAATTGCCATTATGAAGAAGAACTGCTTTCATACTTCTTAAAGAACTATCTACAACGAATCTCCAATCATCGGGATCACATTTAAGGCCAAGCGCATTAATTAAACCCCCTATGTCCTTGCAGTACACAAGTTCACCGATTTTAGAAAATAATGGTACAAACTATGACTATCTGTGTCCATACCATGAAAATGTAGTGCCGGGGGCAAGTAATTTTATTTCTTACAGTCGCGATTCTAACAGTTCTGCACTAGCTTTTGGTAGATCCAAGTCTCTGACTAAGTCATTAAGTTCACTTTGCATGAAAAGTTGAGGTGACTGGGATGTTTCGGCAGTCTCAGTTTCTGCTTCCATATCTGAAGGAAGGTCAGATTCTGATGAATCTGTTTTTCCCAGCTTCTGTGGGGGATGTGAAATTGGCACATCATCACTATGAGGAACAGGACCAATGGCAGACTTTAAACTTGGATATATCACAGTGTGACTATTTTTACTATTTATGCCTTTCACATTAAATAAACAAAAATAACAATCTGTTAAATGGTCTTGAGGTTCACGCCACACCATGGGAACAACAAAACCTAATGATTTCTGCTTGCCGTTTAACCGCTGAATCATATTCACATTACATGAACCACACAAACTGTGTGGGCACCATAATTTGTCTTAATCACCTAATTTTACACCAAAATAATGCTAAATAACCCTTCTTATAAGTGTCAGTAATGTTTCGTCTTTGTTTTAGCAGCGTATAGCTTCCACACGTATAGCAAAATAAATCGGGATGAGCAACACACAAGCGACGTGACATTTTAAGAAACAAAACTTTTGTTCGCAAAGATTACTTTACATCTGCATCCAAAGAAGCTTAAACAGTGACTAAAAAATGACAAAATAACTTGCTTGTGACCATTGACAAAACAGGAAGACGTAACAATACAGTATTAATAGTTACGCATTATACAGGTTAGCAAATATACCTCTGCGAACGATCCCCGATCCCCGGATCTATTACCTGCTTTTTGTCACTACACTTCAACCAGAAGTAACTTTATTGCACCTCTTAAGAAACTTTCTTTCTACAAAATAAGCCAATTTAAGAGGTTTTATGTACAAGCTCCAAGGCAAGGCATACAAATAAATGCAGAAATGAAGTGTACATTTTCATGTTTCCTGACAATATTATGTAAGAAGAGAACAAATTAAGAGATCGTTTGTTTAAAATTGTTATTTGTATATTGTTTTATAACATTTTTATGATTAAATCAAATCTAAATTACCAGCTTCTAGCCTGGTTGTAATTTAATTACGTTAAGATGTAATAAATTATTTCAATAAATATACATTTTCAGGAATTTTGAAAAAACTTGTTTTCTTAACAAATTTGACGTGATGTAACGAAACTAAATATGGGTTTTGTGACTATCCATAAAGGGGAGCTGAAAAATATAAACAACTTTTCTAAAGCAAAATACGAGTGTAATCGGTGTGTGGAAAAGAAGGCAGCGGCACAGGAAAATATTTAACAAAAGAAGTTTGGCATATTGTAATGATACTGTTTTGAACCCCTCTCATATATTAAAAGAGTCATGGATGAAGTGTATTTTTCTTTAAAGAAGAGTATGTAAAGTTTCCTTTTACTACTTCATCCATGGAAAATCACGCGCTTTTAGAAGTAATTTCAATATACTACGTTATAAAACTTTTTTTTCTTTAAAAGATCAACTCCGTTGTATTATAAGGATCATGTGAAATGCTGGCTCCCTCTACCCAATAGGAAGCTAGCCTTCAACAACATCAGGTTGCCAGTTCTCCTATTAGTTAGTTTTTACACTGATGACAAGGTAGGTCATATACAAGCAACTTGTGCGTATGAATCCACAGTAATAACACAAATAAGTTAAGCGTAATATCGTGTAACAGTGCCAGCAATATATTAAAGAGTGATATAACTCCACACTGTACACAGTGCCGGTAACTTAAATCTACAGTAAAGAGTAAAATATTAATAACACAGTGCCGGTAATATAACAGTAGTAGTAAGATAACGCCATAGAGTGCCAGTAACATAAATCCAGAACTCGGTAATATAATAAGTAGTAACATAAATCTACACAGCACACAATACTCAGAACACGGAACGTGTAATATCACAGAAAAACAATCCGTAATTTAACAAAAACTGTGTCATTTTTATATCATATCTTCAGATCAGATAGTGTGATCATTTAAATAAATCGTGTGCAACATCAAAAGTCTTGCTCATTTCATAATAAAAAGTATCACATACACTCAAATCACATAACAGCGTGCGAGTGCGCAGTAAGGCATGCTCGCATCATCATCATCATAAACCCAAATAACATTATAATTAGTGTTCAATCACAGGGCAATATTGCAATATTTGATTTATTTTGAAAAAAAAAAGTGTTATAAACACTGCAAAGACTCTTAACTTTACTTGCGTTCCCTACATTCTCATCTTAAACTGTTGAAATGCCGAGCTAAAATTCAATAATGTTCGTGAATGTATTTTCAACGAAAATTGAAAGGGAGAGAAAAATTGGGGGGGGGGGGGGAAAGA
>CABFWB010000676.1:0-13864 GCA_902151455.1 Timema bartmani | reverse complement strand
GGGGGGGGGGGGAAAGAAGTAGTCCTTACTATTTCTTCTATAGCCATCGATCGACCGCAGGTTTTCCGTCTTCGCCCTACGATCCAACGGTAAATATATTTCAATGTTAGTGTGGGCATGTGTGTATGCAAAGGTCATGGGTAAACCATGGGGTAAACTGATATGATCCTCCTTCCCCAGGCTTCACCAAGGTTCGCTTCTTACCCACCCCTTTCCGACGAACCCTACTCGCCTCTTCCGAGTTTCATTTCGAGATCTCTAGCGGTAGCAACCAACACACAAAGCCATCCCCACAAAAGAAGAGACTCTACATATTGAAGTGGACGAGTGACGTAGGAGAGGCAGCGCTGGATGTTTTCCTTCATATTGCTAAATAAAAATAAACACACAAAAAAGTTTCAGTTTCATCAAGTTTTTTTTTATCTATTGTTGTCGAGGGGACTAGGGTGAGGGAGTAGCTTATTTTACCATTCCTCGTCTTCAGTTCAACATTGTGTTATTTCTACGGGTAGTGAATAGGATAGTAAATAAATAAATAGTAATACACAATTTTACTTACCTAACATACTCGTAATAATCTATTATAATTTGAAAGAGCATTTAAAAAAATTTGTCATAAGAAAATTGATTCGGCTATTAGTGAAATATTCCTTAATTTTAGAGCTAAAATTAAAAATAGCTGTTTTTTCTTGATGCATTACCATATGACATCTAAGTGTTAGGTTTGAATAAAATCAATATAATAATTTCGGATATAGGCAGATATACAAACATAATTGTAAGACCCACTTTTTTGGTCCGGGTGCACACAAATCATTTAGGTATATTCTAATCTCTAGGTTAAAATACTTTAACTATAAGAGAAAGTAAAACAATATGAGCTTAAGTTTATTCACGGTGTGAGCGCCACTTAAGTGCACAAGACCACAAGTTTGTAGTTCGACCTAGGCTGTTTCAAAACTATTTTTTTTCAGTGTGCCTACGGATTTTATTATTAGAACTTAAACAAACTCCTAAAGTCTTGTAATTTAACAAGATTGATGCAAACTTTCCAGAATTGGTTTGATATTTCTACAATATTTCACAATTTATATTGCATCATGGACAAGTAAGAGTCGAGGGTGTTTTTGTTTTTCATTCATACCAGGTCATTAACGACGAGCTAATCTAACGAAACCACGATGATGAAGAATATAAAAAAATGTCCAATATTCATCTGAAGAGTGTGTGTATGGTGAATCACGGAATTAGTTTAAACCGTACTTGTGAATGTTTTCTAATTTGCCAGAAACCTATAAAGAGGTATTCTAGTTATTTATGTAGACCAGATAACACGTGCGATAACTCAGATGCAAACCGATTGGTTATAATACAGGTATACATTTAACAAATCCTACTTATCCTGGCAACAATACACGACAATACAATCAAATTACTTGCATAGTAGGACCAATTTAAGTAGAATATCTTAATATAGATAAAAACATAATTATAGGGCAGCTATCATTAGCAAAGAGTCAGTATATTTATCTTAAAGCTATTTCAATTCACAAAATATATGAAAAATGGCACCTGATAAAGGCATTGTTGTTTGCCATGGAACACATGAAAGTAGATTTATCGGATATTTGAGCTACTTATGACGATCAGGAAACAATAACCTTACAAGTAAAATAAAAAAGCAAGTCCATATTAATCTAAACGTTTACACATTCAGAGGCCGTTGCTCTGACAAACGACGTAATTAGTTGAGAAATGAATTCCCTTCACCGTTGCTATCCCTGCGCAATGTTTGCTAAGAGTTATTCAAGAAAACGCGCAGACCCGAAAGAGGTGGGTTGGGGGGAATTGATTACCAAAACCACCCAGTGTCTTCCTCTTCGCCGCTGAATAATGTCTATGGGCCTTCCTTTCTCTCTCCTGCTCTAATTAATTACTGATGAGGCAATAATGTAATTAACTCTGCACGTCCCCCTTACCATTAGGGCAATATAGCTACACCAGGCCCACGACTACTTCTGGGGCATTAGCGACTGCCAAATTACTCCGAAGTCTTTGGTTACCACCCACGAAATGGTCGAGGCACACATTCATGTTTTTGAACACCAAAATGTATACACAAATACTTTTAAGTGTCTACCTAAGCGCCTCAACGGATTTAAGATTTCATTTTTTGTGTTTAGCACGTATTACTACCCATCCAGGCTATTCGCATATCGGCACTAATTTGGGAAGGACGGGGACGGTAGAATTAAAAGTAAAAACATCAACTTTGATCCAATTCCCAATCTCCCAGTTACATGAGAATTAGAAAAAAGACTGACGGCTTTGTCCACGTGCCCACTGGTGCGTGTTTTAATCTACGAAAGTCAAATATTAGAAGTTTGTATGAGTATTATAATTATTTACTAGTTCCGAGTAAGAACTGATAAAACTATTTGCCAAAAGAAAACGAGTTTTGAGGAGGGGGAAGGGGGCAGAAGTGGAAGAACATTGGTCTGTTAAACCAAAGAGTGTTATCAATTAAGCCTCAGAGGAGTCGAGGGATCCTCCCAAGGCCTGCCCGGTCTGTCACACTGTCGGTGTGACCAACCACACTGGTTCAAAACCTAACAAAAATGTATCGAAAGGATTTATTATTTCCGCTAGGTAGCGTGGCTCTTTCATAAGTAAATAAACAAATTAATGTATTGTTTAACTATTCACTAACCCTGAGGAGGTCCAAGTTTAAATATCTAGTAAGTACAGAGGTGGGCAACATATTTCTCAATGTAGTCACATGTGTGGTGAATAATAAGTGAAATTCGCCACACCGTGTAACACTTGATGAACTAGGTTTATACTGAACATTAAAACAGCACACACTGTTTGAACAAGTTTATTTAAAACATGTATACTTTGACAACTCAGTTACAGCTGCCTCAGACGCAAATGATGAACAATGTTCAAATTGAAAATGTAAGAAAATTTAGTGAGAAATTTGACAATAAGGCAGAGATGAAACGAGTGGAATAGATCCCGTTGACGAATGAACGTCGTGCGACCGAGGATCAGCGAGTTTCAAGGATTAATCAGTGCATTATTATTAAATGATTGGTCGCTTTAATAATAGGGAAGAGGCTTCACTCCCGTTGAAAAGATGCCTCACTCTAGAAGTCTAAGGCATAGAGATATATATGAGGAGTGGCCAAACTGTCGATAGCGATCTACCGATATCTAGCGACGGCCTTTTAGAAATCCCATATAAGAAATCTATTTTTTGCTTTCCAAAGTGACTTATCAAGCGTTGCCTCAAGATCAGGCTAAGTGAAGCCTCTTGTTTCGAAAGAAAATTATCCAGTTCTGGTTCGTGTTGCTCTACTATTATGTATAAGTAATCATTAAAACTTTGAGGGTGTTCATAAACAAATACAGATGCAGGCTCATAGATGAAAATCTTGACGATTGCATTCGAAATGTTGTGGCAAATTAAGCACCAAACATTAACACAATTCTGAATGAGAGTGAATGTGACTCTCCTAAGTGGGTTACACACAAAGTTTGCTAAAAATCTATTTGTCTATCATTTTGTTAAAAAAAAACTCCATGTATTTTTCTAATATTAAAAAGTTCATTTTTTGTGTGATATTTACTAACATGTTTCCATAATTACTAATTGCAATTACGAATCCAAGCCACAGAACCTTTTGTACAGACTACAATAAAAACCAATACACGAGATGATATTTTTTTTCATCCGAGTACGCCATTTTGAAAGTAACTCCTAAAATCAATTCTTTTATCGAGCCCTGAAGTAGAGAGTAGTTGCGCGTCTGAAGATATGAAACGGCGCACGCAAAGTAATTATGCACCACGTAACCGTTGTCTGGATTCTATCCTCGCCCTATTCCCCGTCTACTTACGCACAGGAATGGCTCCATTAAAAAAATCGGCCAACCAACCATGAGGTTTATATTATATTCCTTTAAACATTCAACTTTTTTCTGAGACAATTTTTTGCTATTTTTCTACATTTTACGCTCGCTATAATTTTATTTAATACATATATCGCCGATAAATTATAATAGATTTTTAATCTTGATATAATTTATGTAGATTAATTAGTAGATAATAATAGTGCCATTTACTAAAACATAGTTCAATTTATATTCTCCTTGAATCAGAAATATTACTAAACGTTGACTCAGTGTAGTGTGTTCTGGAAAGGTTACTTAGGTTTTAAAACTTTTACTTTTATTTATTAAGAGTTATTAAATTCTTCTTATAAAGGATGGAGGCGGGGAGGTTAGCTGTGTAGGAAGTGTACCCGCATTATTACGCTGAAGAGGTGGAAAAAAACGCAGTAATAAAACAAACTTAAAAAAACCATACCATACGCACACGTTTCCAGTCTCCCCGTCATAGGTAATCCAGTATATTGCGAGTCTAACAACTTTAACTGCGTAGTCACCATTGCGGGTAGGATTCAATTTATTTAATCTAACGTAGAACCAAGACAATACATACTTAGCCTAATGTTTATTTACGCTCATAGAGTAGGGATGAGAGAAATTTAATTTAGATCAAACGAGCCCACATTAGCGCGAATAGGTTACCATTTAGTAAGAATTTCACTCAAAACATCCGGCCGGGATTCAAACCCTGATCTTTCCGTCCCCGGAACCCCACTAGATGGGTTACATATTTAGTTTGCGAATCCAACTATACGAGTCATAAAAATTAAATCCCTTGGTATAGAAACAAGTCTCATTTAGAGAGAAAGCCCATTCTAGCGCCGTGTAGTCAAGTTGTTAAATTATTAACAACTTTATAACAGTAACAATGATTTTTGCGTGTTCCTCACTTTCCAATGAATGGGTTGAACAGTCCGGGCGAAGCTAAATGTTACATATAATACAGCCCCCATATTAATGATATTTACCCTCGAGTGGTGCATCATGACTGCGATGATTATGAGCCAATATTGACAAGGACTTGACAAACAGCTCACTGGCCAATCGACCGGTCCACCGAGCTCTCTTCACAACAACCGTGGCAAGGCAGGCACCATTCTGAGGTGAGGTTTTACCGCGCGCACACACGTTTCCTGAGCTTCATCCCTCACCCAAATCCGATTATTTCTAAAACACATTCGCACAATAGTCTAAAATATCTCTCCACCTCTACGGCAGTCTTATACCACATACTTGGCAATGTACGAACGGTAGTTTATAGCACTCGCACGATGCTCACACGGCCTAAGGCATCAGGATCGCAATAAATTAGAATCAACGTGACAAGATGGTCTAGATTCAAATTATGGCCGGGTGTACTTAAGGTGTTTTAAAAAAATCCCAAATAGTTTCCATCCCTTCAAGCAAATGTGGGTGCATTTCCTCTAAATTATACTTATCTTGTCTTTACCTCCCCAGTGTGAGTATACGGATAGCACGAACTGAAAGTAAGACGCGCTGCAGAAAAATTGAAGGAAAACCTCTTCTTTTGAAATGTAGTTCATGTTACTAGCAAAAACAATGCCGATATTTGTTTGTTTCTTTTGTATTCAATTTGACACACGCATACAACTTGTTATTGTTAAGAGGCCTTATCTAATAGATAAAGAATCTACTTGAAATACTTTTACACATTCATACATTAAGCTATGCAGCCGCCACTTTTTATATATATATATATATATATATAATAGAACTAATAATATAATAAAATGTTATCAACTTTGGCCGCAAAGATACATGTTTGTGTTTTTAAAAATACTTTTTCTATGAAAATTGGACTGTACATTTTTTAAGCCGGCATCAAACAAACCAGTCTACCCAGGGCCGGATTTAGAGCTGTGAAAATTGGGAGAAACCAACATTAATCCAATGTTTTTCTTTCGGCGTTTCGACATTATCATTTTTACTTTCTCTCGACTCCCCGAAGAGAGAAGTAATGTGATCAATAAAAAAATAATAATAGAGATTTTGATAAATGTCAACGTTTCATGAACCCCTAAAACTGAAAGTGTTTTTGCGTTGCCGTCCGTCTGTACTTCGGACTAGAGCCGAAACCATTTTACCGTTCGGGCTAAAACTCGGTACCTTGGGTTTTTGTATGGNCGGTTTAAAAAAAAATTATATATCTAACCCAAAAATTAAGGGTGGTTAGAGAAAATAAAGGTATTTTCAAAATCCGCTATAGCAATAATTTTGATTACAGTTTGTATATAGGGAGTGTTTAACATTAAAAACCAAATGTAAATTCTCGTTTTCCCATAAAAATGACTTTAAGGACATTTTACATTAGCAGAAATTTAAAATTTGTATAATATATTCACATCTATTTGAGATACAACATAATATATTGTAAAGTCCTAGTATTGTTAAAATTAAAAATATTTTAATCTGGAATATATTTTATAAAACCAATAGTTTCTGAGCTATAAGAAAACTTTTTTTATGGAGTACTTAACACGTATGCTCTTTGGTGGAGTGTTTCTGAAACAGTATATACTATTTAGTTTCACACATTTTACGAGTTTTTAGTAAATGTCTCTATTTTAAGATTAAAGAGAGAGAGAAAGTGTGTGCAGCACACCGTACCATTTATTTATTTACAAAATTAAATGTTATATCTCAATGATAAAAATATTATTTAAATAAGGAAATATCCCAATAAATTATATTTGTTTAAAACCAAAATTAGCAATTAGTACTTTAGTAATATTTTGTCGGAAATAAATAAAAGTGGATACAGAAGGCTTTTTTTTTTAAAAAGAAAAAGCTCTTACTACGACTGCACTCCATAGAGCCAAGAAAGAAATACGCCTTTAAAGCAAAAGTTTATACAGACCCTGGGGCGTTTGCCTCTGTCGTCCACCTTAAAATCCGGGCCTGAGTCTACCAGACTTCACCTAGAAAATACACATTCGAGTGTCAAGAAATGCCGCCACTTTTGCACGAATAGTAGCATTTAAGTAGCTCTACCTTCTCTAATAATGTTTTCCTTGGAGCCGTGTGCGTCAATAACTTTATATTTTTCTCAAGTGTTCGTGCTCAAACAGTTCTTGACTTCGATCGATCAGCTTTGTATACAACATTTTATTTTAATGTCATGTTTTTTTTTCCCTCCCCCTTTCATATTTACCTGAACGTGTCGATAATATACGAGAAGAATATATTTGTAAGTCTCTTTGAATCTTGTCTGCGCCAGAGTTTCTATTCTTTTCAATACATTCTTTTATTTATTTATTATTACTTTACCTCTGATTGAAAGAGCATTAGACACTAATATACAAACGCTTAGAATGAACCACGGCACATATTTTCAATGTAAAATATTATTATGATACATCGCATGATATTTTGTCATAATAGTCTACCAATAAGTCGTGTAAAAGACGGTCGAAGTGGAGTTTGCCTATAAGGTTAAATAGTGGCCTGCAACCAGAACATGCGCTGTGGTAATTGCAGTATCCAGATCGGTCGCCGTGTATGTAGAGTTTTAGCCGCTCTGTGGGAATAGAACGTTGCCCAGGGTGCACCTATAGAGGTTGTATACACGTCGTAGGCCTACCCCCAATGAGATGATGTGAGGATGGGGGATATGAAAGTGTGGAGCCAGTGTACATTTTAAATCTCACTCAAGTCTAAATAACCAGATCATGGTGACCAAAGGTAAGTTCTCCTTTCAAGAAAAATACCTTTACTAACACCGGGAGTCGAACCCGGGACCTCTAGGTCAGTAACCAGGTGCGTTGACCAATAGTCCAAGTGTCTGGTAACTATAATAGTGATTAAAGGATAAAATAATAATTTGAAAAGATTAAGTAGCCCAAAAGTATTTTTTCAGGCAGATTTTTCAAATAAGCCAAAACCACGTTTGCCACCTTACTATCAGTCAGCAAATCGTCTACTAAATTACGGGTCCCAAGTTCGAGTTCTAGCAAATGTACTGTGAAATCAACTTTGTTTCCTTTGGTCAAGAGATAAAATAACGGTTCGGGGTCTGGCTGCTGATCCTAGAATTTTTCTTTAGTAAGCCGTCAATGGCTTGGGTAAGCTTTAAATGTGTAAGCATACGACTCTGAATACGGGAACTCTTTTATTGCACCACGTCTTACTACCAGTTCGGGTGATCCAATTTTAATCGACATGATGCGGTAGGGACGAGGATGATAATATATACCCAAATTTGAGTGAAATAATAGCGAAAAAGCATCTAGTAAATGGTAATCCAGACCATTTTAGTAAGCGAGCCCATCGACGCGAGTACGATAACTTTAAGGCTCATTAAAATAATTTTCGTCATAATTTTGTGAAAACCTAGTGTTGAGATGTTTGTGATTACAAATTACAAAATGCATACGAGATCTAAATAAATAAAAGATAGAATGATAAGCTCTAAAACGATTTACAGCAAGGCAAGATGACAGAGGCACACGGTACATGTTGTGCGAACTAACACCAAATCAACTCTGTGTGTGTACATCGTATCAGATCCCCGGGCATTGAACTAATAACCCTGAGCAAACAAGCGGCTCGTGATAGCTAAACCCTCGCAGTCACATGGCTCGGCTGATGACCGGATATTGAGGAACGAGAGTCGGCGTTCCGACGGATGCCATTTTGTGTTGTACTATAATGGTTTTAAAAGAATCAAAAAATTGGCAAAAATGAATAAAATAGCGCTTTAGTAGAGTCGTTTAGTTTGATTTTTTTTACGAATAGTAATATCAATAGCTCTTGAATATTTGCCATGGTCATATTGATATTTGATGAACTTTTTTAAGATCATTCGACTATAAAAAAAAGTTTCACAATTTATTTTAACAAGTGTATGGTTATTATCTATAAATAGTGATTTAATAATTTGAAATAATTACAGTTCACGAGTTACTAGGAATAAAATATACATTTTGCGTACCATTGTTACTGTATAGTAATTAATTTATGGGGCTAAAATTTAGTACAACTAAACATTCATTTGAGAAATACACAATGAAATATTAATACTATTATTGTTTTAGTTTTTAAATTTTTATTTAAGATTTGAAAGAAAATTACATAATATATTTCATATTGCAATCCCGAAGTACCTAAAGGTACATCTTCATGTTTTGCAGTTAAATATTTAAAAGTAAGAAATAATTATATCAATAGTCTTATTATTGATACTATTTTTTCTTCTCTTATTCTTATTGTTATTATTATTAATACGCAGCTGATTTAGTTTTATTCGAATGAAGAAATTTTACCAGAGGCTAGTATAGAAATAGGTTTAGAAGTGAACGCTGAAAAGACTAAGTATATATATGATCACACAGCTAATACATATTGGGGTCGATAATGATTTATCATATATTAGTGCGAACAAAATATAATTTGACAGGGTTAGTGAGTTTAAATATTTATAAACTATTTTATCTGGCAATATTAGATTGGAAATTATGAAAATAATACAGTCTGGAAATGCATTATATTACTCGGTAAGTAAGTTGTATACATCTCGCCTGCTTTCCAGGAAAGTAAAACTCAGAATATACAAAACAATAACTTTACCGGATGTTATTTATGGGTGTGAAACGTGGTCGCTTACCTTACATGACGAAATCAAGTGTAAGGTGTTCGAAAACAAGGGCTTAGGAAGATATTTGGTCCAAAAGGGGATGAGGCTTCTGGGGAGTGGAGGAGGTTACGTTATGAGGAGTTACATACCCTGTAGGGCCTACTCATCACAAGGCATTGTTAGGATAACCAAGTCTCGTAAATTAGTGGGCAGGACATGCAGCGATGGGATATTCTAGAAAACCCAATGGGAAGAGCATTAGGAAGACCTAAACGCAGATGGGAGGATAACATTAGAATATACCTGAAAGAGATCGGTGGCTTACTTTTGTGAATGCGGCAATGGACTTTCGAGTTCCTAATATCATAGAGTAAGTATTATTATTAATATTAATAATATTTCATTGTGTACACCTTATATGAATGTCTAGTTATACTTAATTTGAGCTTCATACATTAATTACTTTACCTTAACAATGAGGCAAAAAGCATAAAATAGCAACTTTGAACAGCAATGGTTTGAAATCATTAAATCACTATTCATAGCTTATAATTGTAAACACTTCTCAAAATTGTGCAATACAATTTTTACTGTCAAATTACCTTAAATGAGGAAAAGTCATAACCAAATTAAAGGACGTTCATTAAAAATATTCAAAAAGTGGTGAGATAACTGTTTGTAGAAAAATAACACTTAATGTATCAAATAGCCTTATTCTGTGGTGTCTCTTATGGAAACGGCAGCTAAGAAGCTTATTAATTACTTTTTTTAAATCTCAGTTATTATCTTAGACTTCTCTATTGTGACTCTAAGAAGAGTTACTTTATTGGTATATGGAAGGCTAGATCTAAGTTTCAAGATGTTTCTTATGATATTACAACTGAGACATTTCACGAGAGACGTAATTGAAAATGACATATTTTAATCTGTGCATGATTCTTTTTAGCCATACAAAATAATTAAAATTAGGTTTATACTCAAAGAGAGACTTTTTGGCGTTAATCAGGTTTTTAACTAACAAACCAATTTTAATTACCGCACGTCTCAGTGCTCCGGTAGGTGCTCCTTAAGGACACTGCTTGGCTGAGTAAAAGGGGGAGGGGAATTATTTGTATTGTTCGTAAATTGTCTGTTTATCAGCTCCTATCACCCTCCAAGGAAGGTGTCCACTGGTATGATAAGGAACACGAGAAAAGGACAGTATTTGCCAATTTTTATAGCATTTTTTTTGCCCAAAATAAATTAAATATTTATCCATTAGAAACATATAGTTTGGTTTTTCTTCACATAGTATTCTCAACAGTTGTTGAATATCTGTCAATGGTGTCCTAGAATTTGATGAGAACCTTTTCTCTTCATTTAAAAAGTTTTTCACATAATCCTGCTATGCTCATGACAGACATTAAAGAACTGTTGATATCACGATGTGAAGAAAATTAAACTGGAACAACATTCTTTTTATTTTGGCAGAAAAAAAAAGTTTGCGATAAGAACTGCAAAAACTCGCGTCCCTTTCTATCCAACCCCAAGGAGAACAAATAATATTTTTAAGAGAATACATTTCAAGTAGATATTTAAATCATATTATAATCTGGGTTAAAGTATACAATTTACTACTGTGAAATTATTTTTCTTTTATTAGGTATAATTTGATTTTTTTAAAAAGCAAGATTTGATAATCTAACACAACGACTCGTGCTTTCAGAGGAGTTTCAAGCTAACGTTATTTACCCTTCAGAACTTGAAATGTATAGTCAGTGGCAAGACATTTTATCTTTAATTCACGTATTTTACGTACATTTTCAGAAACAAAGTTATTTCAGCACACAATCCCCGGAGATCGAACCAGGAACCCACCTGCAATGAACAACTAGGCAACGTGGAGGTTGCAGACTACAGTTGCACGCGACACGGGAATGCTAATACCGTTACTGCCCCTGGCACTAACTAACCTGATTACCGCCAGCCGCTCTGTCACTCCCAAATGTTCACCCCATCCCACCCATTTCTCGTCCCTGTCACTAACACACAAATATACACACACGTGTGGGGGAAAAAAAGATTGTATATTGGTGGCTCTCTCCCTTGGTTGACTAAATTAACGGAAGCTGGAAATAAACACAGGCGTCCAGTCCGAAACATAATTATCATTGTGATGTCGGTTTAATAGTTACTATGTTGTTTGTTTCAGTCGCGCGTTCGATTGTTGCCTCATTTTTTTATTTAGACAACCGAAAGGGATGATGCGTTCAGCTTCCAGGTAAAAAACACATGTTTCCAGTTTTCTACCTCTAATGTACTGCTTTAAACCATCCTGATTTATGGGGGAACCTAAATAGTGGGTCCAACTCTGATGCAACTGGCTAGACCTGAGGTTGGTTTGTTCCCTTACTGGTTTACCAACCCTCGTCCCAGGCAAATGTTGGTGCGGTTTCTCTCATCTATATAATAACTTCTTTTTGTCAACGCGTTTTAGTATCCATTCATGTTATATGCATACATTACACTAATGAGATATGGGTGAGGAAAGTGGAATTTTAGAGGAAATGTACCTAAATTTACGTTTAGGTAAGATGGGAATCCACTTAGGAACAAATCACTCTCAGTAAGCCTTGCCAGAATTCCAACCCTGACCTCCCCATTACCTTAAAACCAGACTAGACGAACTTGACATTTTGTCAGCAAGGCCAGAGATGCAGTTATATTAACTAATTAAAAGTAGCAACAATAATAAACCAGAATGACGAAGTTATCAATTTAATAGAGTTTCGTTAGCATTCGTTTGGGATCTGTAGTAAAAAAAAAGATATTCATAGTGAAGTGGTTGGGGTTCAAACTTCGGCCTATAAAGTTAGTGCAGGGTGTGCTAGACCTTCATATAGGCGTTGTAGAAGTCCACGGTTCCATTATTACAAGGCAAAAAAATATTTTGCTAATAAGCTTTTGTATGTTTAATAAAACAAATAATTCAATAAGTCGGATATTACTTGAGAAATTCCCGCAACAGCGCCCACACTAGTTCGAAAAAAAAACTTCTTGGAAAATAGTAAGTCTAGTTTAATATCGTTGTAAATAAATCAAAGAATAAGTAAAACTTCACCACAATAATCATTAATGTTTTAATTTAGTTATCTGGTAGGTTTAAATATTCTCTGAAATAAACGAAGACCATTACCTTAAACCTTTCCAACTGCACTTCCACGATTGCAGATGAGTGTCCTTCAACCGCAAAGACGCGAGTGCTACTCCAGTTAGCATACTGTACAAGGTTTAGCAGCACAAAAAAAAACCCTCAACACATACATACACACACCATCTCCATAAATAAGCTCCAAATTAGGAAGAATAAATATTTTACATAATCTAAGTCTAATTTTTTAATACTTGTGAAATCTTCGAAGATATCACTCAATGCCGTCAGGTATCACAATGTGGTTTCCCTATACTCCCCTTAGCCTATTTATATAGAGTGGATGATTTCGCTGATTATCGGTACTGATGATTTTTTTTTAAACGCCCGACTTACAAAGGCACAAAATGTCGAATGATAAAAAGACCCTAAAATGCAATTATATACCATCCACTTTACAGTATTGTTGTGAGGAAAGCCTATGCTTTCTTTGACAGGCGTTTGTTTAAGGATTGTTGTTTCTGTTTGTGGTTTATTACCCTCCTATCGAGATGAATTTAGTCAAATATCCTTGAAATTTAAGCTTGTAATTATATTCTTTTAGGTTTGATTGTTTAAGTTGACAATAGAAAAGCTTCATAGCATGTAGCTAAATGCATTGAATGTTAAGAAAATAGCTTTGATGATGATGATAATATACTTATGTGCACTTACTAAACACATTAACATCAGTACCCAATTTACAAAATAACAAGGAGCGAGCACATGACTACAATCCGATTTTTATGTGAAGCCCATTATTTAAAAACTGGAAATTCGTGTAGGGTAAATTAAAATATTACTATCTATTGTATTTATATTAATAGTCAATGAGATTGGGGCCTATTAATGTGAAGCGAAATGATACAATAATCCATAGGTAAATGATATAGGAAGCTTTTTACAATGCTTTTATTAATAAATCAAATAACTCAATTCGGTGGCCGCATGGTCCAAGGCACTATCTCACAGAAGACTAGACTGCCGATGACGAGGAGCTCGAGGTTCAAATCTCGGTCAGGTGTACCGATTGTGTATTTTCCCAAATGGTTTTACGCTCTCCCTTCACACTATAATGTAGTTGATATTTGGACTGCTCTCATATATTTAAAAAGTCATGGATGAAGGTATTTTCTTTAAAGTATCGTA
>CABFWB010000675.1:225380-245006 GCA_902151455.1 Timema bartmani | reverse complement strand
CCTTAAGGTGGGAGGTGAAGGGATAATGGTGTGAACATGCTTGCATCCAGACCATGAGCCTTAAGGTGGGAGGTGAAGGGGAGACGAGAAAGGGTCAGTGGTTTGCAGTTTTTATATGAAAACTTTTTTTGGTCAAAAATCTCTAATATTGCTATATTACAAACATAGAGTTTAATTTCTTCGCACGGTAGGTAACCTCAACATTTCTTGAATATCTGTCAAGGGTGTCCTGGAATTTAAATACAAGTTTTTATCTATTTAAATATTTGTCATTTAATTTCGCTATCTGTTGTTGATATATATATTAACTGTTGATATCACCAAGTGAAGAAAATCAAACTCTTTGATTGTACTGAAGCAATACTTTAATTTATTTTAGCCAAAAAAATGTTTTTTAATAATAACTGGAAAAATAATTGCCTTTTCTCGCGGTCCCTACAGCCCCACCTTAAAATACAGCCGGGTACAATTTTCCTTTATTGGAGATGTGACCTTTTTCAGCATTGTCTTGGAAACATGTGTCTTGGAAACATGTGTCTTGGAAACATGTGTCTTGGAAACATGTGTCTTGGAAACATGTGTCTTGGAAACATGTGTCATCTTTAACCATGAAACTTGATGGGGAAAATATTGATACTTTAACTCCTTTTCACTACCAGGTTGGTGAAATTTACTATGCTTCGTATGAGCTATCAGCTGATCTGAGAACTTATGGATTTGGTATGAATACTCCATTAAGTTTGGCCATAAAGGTAAAGAAAGCCTTTAAAGTTTGTGTGTTTTCTTAATTGTTTAGCACGCAATTCTCACTAGGATTAACATGGTCAGGAAAATACTTCAAAGAGAAAATATGATCATTTCAAAAGCAGTTCAGCTAATTGTACAAAATAAAAAGTTTCTTGGAAGAAATGTGGTCATACAAAAGGTTTTAAAAGACAATAAAGTTGACGCAAAGGAAATGGCTGAAACAATTGTAACTGACCCAAAGTGTCCAGTGGAAATCACATCTGTGCCCTAGAAAAAAAGAAGTCAATTTGACTATGAACCACAAGCCAAACTAACTGTGGATCCTAAAAAGGTATTCAAAGACAACTTTACCCCCCCTCCCCCTCCCCCTATGTATTGGACCTTGCCATCATGTCCCTTTAGAATGATTAGTCAAACTTAACACACATAATTACATATTTATTTTTAAGATAAAATTATAAGTCAGGAAAAGGATGAACTGTTACAAAAGTTTACAAATTTGCATTTAGCACCAACTGATAAAGACATACCACTGTGACATTGATGGAATGGAGCTACATCAATAACTTATAGTGCTAATTTATTTATTATATGATAAAGATATAAATGGCCCACCAGACATATTAAAGTTTATCACTACCAACAATTTTGGTGTAAACTTTCCAAATATAACAGTGATGCTTCGAATCCTACTCATCCTGCCAGTGATCACTGTTTCAGGAAAAAGGAGCTTCTCAAAATTAAAACTCATTAAGAAATATTTGAGATCCACCATATCATTTGGATGTCTATTAGGACTGGCATTGATGTCATTTGAATATGTTGTCCTTCAAGAGTTTTAAATAGTTTTATCATTAAATCTTTGCAGAAAAGAAGGCCCACAAAGTGCCGCTTTGATGTATAAAATGTTTATACACTTTTTTTGTATATCCATTGGACCTACTGTTTCCAGCCTATGGCCTGTGTCAGTTTTTTAATCGAAAGCCATATATTTTCCACTACCGGCTTGCTAGGCCTGTTGTAGCTTCACATGCCTTATAATCTAACTTAAGACCATGACGAGTACAACATCCAGTCCCCAGCTGTAAATTCATCACTGTGAAAGGGTAAATCCACATTTCACCAATGATACATTGTTGGTCCATTCCGGGAATCGAACCCGGGAGCCTTAGCTCATTAGACAGACACGTTATTGACTGGACTAAGGTATCAGATGATGTTTATATAGGCTACACTATTTATACATTTATAAATGTAGCACACAGTTTTTAATAAAAGTTAATTCTGTAATAAGCGATTAATATACTGTAGACATTCTTAGAAATATATAAAATGTGCCCAGGTTGCGTTAGTTTAAAAGTTGTTAGGTTTTGGTATTATATTCCTATCATGCCTAGAGGTTATGTTAGCTTTGAAGTTGTGTTGTTTGGGGATTATTTTCTCTCAGGTTTGGGGGTTATTTTATTATCATGCCAGGGCTACGTTAGGTTTGGAGTTGGCTAGTTTTGGGGACTATTTTCGTATTATCCCCCAGACATATAGAGGCCTCCAAAAAGCAATCCCGATTTGACTCCAAATTTGTTTTGGGCCGCCCCTGGTTAGATCACTGCTTGAATAATCTTGTTCTAAGGATGGCTTTTAAATTCCTGTCCAGATGTCATTTTACTACATTTACTCCATTATAATATCATATGTTTGTTTAAATACTTTGATTTAATCATTTAGTTTCACACATTTATTTTGTACTGTTTTTATTGTTGAAATTATGAACCAAGGCTTACACTACAACATAATATAATATATTATACTAACACCAAAAACACTAAACAAACACAAGTTTATTTAACTCTACTAGATGTGAGAACTAAGCCCTATAGAGGTTATTTATTTTTTTAAAAGCAATCCTTTCCCAAAGTGTGCTAAGTTTGCCAAACTAATTGATTTGATTGAACAGTGTTTCAGACTGGTATGGTTGGCTACCCTGAGTCACTGACTGACCCATCATACCATGCTCAGATTCTTGTACTGACATACCCTCTCATTGGAAACTATGGGGTTCCAGGTGACGATAAGGATGAGAATGGCTTACTCTAGTAAGATTGTATTTATTTTGCTGTTTAATTCATATATTCAACATATTCATCAAGTTAATTTAAATAGAAGAAATAGTGAATTGAGAATAAGACTTCGAGTTGAGTGCCTTAAGACTAGGATCTCATTGAAAAGGATTTATATTAAGCTAAATTATTGTTAATCTTAATTTTTCTTGCTTTTACTTTTGACACTTATGATTATTAAAGGCTTAATTTAAGGGATAGGAAGGTGATTTAGAAGCATTCACCCACATTAGTTTGAAGAGGGGATGGGAACACCATGGTGATGAGTCAAATGTAGAAAATCACCCCCCATTGCACTCACAACCTCACTCTCACTGGCAACACAGTCTATTATACAAGCACCTTTGACTTCATGACCACCAGTGCTTAGCAATTGTTATAGGATAAACTCATCTATAATTAATAAACCGTATGATTGAATTTAACTTAAAGTCTGAGCTTATATTTATATTGCAAATTATAAAGTTACAAATCATAGGCTAGCTTTCATTTGATTAAAAATCATAGTATTAAGAAATCCAATGTTTGTAAAACTAGAATAGTTTTAGATTAAATGGTTACCGGCAGTGCCGAATTTAAAAGGGGGTGATTGCCCTGGGCCCCCCACAGATAGGGACCCCCTCTCCCCCCAAACCCTAACAAGAAAGAAAACATTAACTCTAATTATCTACTGTTGATGTCGTTTTGATTTTTGCCTACAATAATTTTCTTCTTGTTTGAAATAATTTGCCTACAGTTGAAAGATTTACCAGGAAAGTCCCTGTTGATTATAAAACAATTATAAAACAGTTGCTTAATTATTTTTCTAACCTTTCCTCAGACAGTCTATGATGTAATTAACCAAAGCACATACAAAGTTTGCATTGCATAATGTCATATTTAGCTGGTTTGAGTCCCGGCGCATATGGGCAGCCGGATTGGTGGTAGGGGAACACTGCGACACTCCAAGCCACTGGCGCCAGAAGAAAACTTTGGCAGGATGGCTGAGAGAGCACGGAGTTCCCGGAATATCCGGGATAGATACACGCGCCCTCACAAAGAGGATCCGAGAGAAGGGTACACTTCTAGGACGTATTATGGTAACCAGTCCAGGGACTGGACTAGTTCCACCTTTAACCAACCTTAAGGACCCCAATAAAAGAAACTTGGTCGCCGAGGTTTCTACACAGGTATAAAATCAGTTCAAATATGTTTTAAAGCTTTTTTTTCAATTTTGATTAAGGTCTATTGGGGTGGGGGGTTATTTATCAGAGGGGCCATTACCAGATCATCCCTATTGAATTTTGATACAAGATTTACTCAGGAAAATCAAGATTTTTAGAGCAGGAAAAAGCCAAAGTGTATATAATATGGTTTAATCCAGAACCACCACAATTTTCTGGATTTTTATATTCAAAGTTAATATATTTGTAAAAACGAGTCTTGATATAAAGGAACACGTGGGTAGACAAATCATATTTGTATTTGTTGTAGGCAGGGTTGCTAAGTCTTACTGTAATAATTTCCTAAACATATAATATATATTTTAGTTTGAATCCCAGTGGGGTTGAAGATTTGCTGTCCCAACATCTTGTGAAATATGAGTGACCCGTTGTGCAAGAGCTCAGTGATAGTATTGGGCTACCTATTCTAGGTGGCATATAAGTATGTATGGCCCCAGGTCACTAAATAACTCCAAAATTGTACTAAGATTCTGATGATAAAAACATTTTCAACTGCGGGGTCTGAAGGTCTTCTTGTTCAAGGGACAGTCATTTAGAGCGTAATTTCTGCATAGCTCCCTACTTATACTGTTTCAATAATTCACTAGGCCAGAAAAATTGTAGGTTCATAGTTAAAATACAACAAAACACATTCACATTCAGCAGAAGAGAGTAAAACATTGACAGGCAACTAAAATTACTGCCATGTGCTTTGTTGTGTTTTAATTTCAAACTTTGAGGCCTACATTTTTTTTAAATATGTAGACTTTGCTCTCCTATCCTCTATAACAGTTTTTGGCACACCACTTACACACATACTGATCTAATCTAGAAGATAGCTCTTCATTAACAAATTCTTGAATCCACAGAAGCCTGTCACATACAACCCGACCGGCTCTCCTCGAATCTGCGTGGTGGATTGTGGGTTGAAGTACAACCAGATCCGCTGCCTCCTGAAGCGCGGGGTGCGCGTAGATGTGGTGCCGTGGGACCACCCCTTGAACATAGATGAGTACGATGGTCTCTTCCTGAGTAATGGGCCCGGTGATCCGGCCAAGTGCAGCACCACTGTCGACCACCTGAGGCGTGTCCTTGCTCATCACACCAAGAAAGCTGTGTTTGGAATATGCTTGGGCCATCAACTCCTGGCTGTTGCAGCCGGCTGCACTACTTTCAAAATGAGGTGAGTTTGTCGTCTACTTTTGCTAAAAGTATAGATGGGTTGAGTCCACTATTATACGAATCCAAATATTAATTTTACCTTCAAATCTCAAATTTAAATCTGAATCTTGGAAAAAATTATGAACATAAGAGGAAATAGGAATGTAATAAAATAATCTAAAATATAAATACTAACCAAATTTTAACAAATTTTGAAAGACATATTATATTGTTTAACATTTTGAAATACCGAAACTTTACCTTCACCCCAACCTCATTTAACAATTTTTTCAATGCAATTTTGTTGGATCAAGGTATCTCTTGTCAAAAATAGCAAAAACAAAATAATTTTTCAGTTGTGTTGACAATGTTGATGTTAACTTGTGTATGGTTACTATAGGTACGGTAACAGAGGACACAATCAGCCGTGCACACATCACACGACTGGTCGCTGCTACATGACCTCGCAAAACCATGGTTTCGCTGTAGATGTATCTAACCTTCCTGATGGCTGGTTACCATTATTCACAAACACTAACGATGATACTAATGAAGGCCTGGTACATTCTTCCCTACCTTATTTCAGGTAAGACTAATTATTAGCTAAACAATTAAAAATTAATTTTTTTGGGGTCAAAACTCTGTACAGTTGAAACAAGATAAAAGTATTTTACCTGGTATATTAAATTTTCTTTTAATGTTTGATACAATTTTTTAAAAATAAAATCTAAATCCCTCAAAAATGAGGGTTGCGGAAAATAGAATTTAGAGGAAGTGTTCTTTTAATTGTATGGAGGTAGCGTAGTTGGACAAACCACCTTGAAACTTCTGACCGGTATTTAAACTCCAATTTTCTAGTTGCTGTCAAATCAGATAAGATAGATAATGAGTTAAATGGGAGAAGAAATTTTATGAAAACTTAAGTCTAGGCAGAAACATCCTGCTTACTAATATCAGTGTTCAAATAGTCTAAAGCGTGACTCTTGCAATACACTGGATTGCTAGTGAGGGAGAGATCTTGGTTCAAGACCGGTTCAGATGTATTGAGGGAGATTTTTATAAAGGGCTTACTACTCTCCCTTCAAATGAATGTGGGTACATTTCCCCTAAAGTCTACATTCCTCTTCCCAACTTTACTAGTGTTACTGAATGTGTATAGCCTGTAATAAACAAAGAACTAAAGAAGAATAAATATTTCCCTTCTCTTCCCTGTAAAATGATAATATATTGTATATTTATGTTTTGTTTAGTGTGCAGTTCCATCCAGAGCACATGGCTGGTCCCCAAGACCTGGAGATTCTATTTGACGTGTTTGTGACGCTGGTGAAGACACCCAGCCTATCTGTTCAGGGCCTCCTTACCTCCACTCTGTCTTATGTTCCTCAGAGCCCGGTGGACATGCCTTCTCGTTATCCCCGCAAGGTGCTTATCCTGGGCTCGGGAGGGTTGTCTATTGGACAGGCTGGGGAATTTGATTACTCTGGATCCCAGGTGAGTTCACTTGTTTTAAATCCTATTTTAGTTTCACTTGTGTGTTCCATTTCATTAAAAAAAAATTACACTTGGTCACAAGAATCAAACCCGAGAGCCTTGACCTGCCACGTCAATGCTCTAGTTACTGAGCTATCATGGATCTGTTCTGTGCTCGGGGTTCATTCATAGTTAAGGAAATGTCTGTGAAGAGCGTGTGAAATTTTTCAACTACTTGGTGCTATCATTGAAAACCACAGCAACTAGCAAAATATAATTTAGATCTTATTTTGAAAACTTACAATTTGAAAATAAATAAAAACATTATTTTTAGTTTAAATTTTTATTTTCTTTAATCTACTGTTCACACCCATAACTGCAACCAAATCAGCGTTTTTGTCCTTTTTCCCAAACCAATTTAAAAATATTTTCGACATCTATCCTTACACTTATTTGAACCTAAAAATTGTATTCCTTTTTAATCAAATTGCCTTGAGATTTTAATTTTGTAATAAAATTATTTTTTACTAGATTGAATGGAAATAATAAGTTTGGACTAATATTATAAATCTGAATATATAAATGTAAGCTTGAATTGAAACATTATTTTTCAAATATTGCCCATCTCATTCCCATGCAAAACTGTTACTTCTCGCCCAAACATTTCCCTAAGTAATTATGTCATTCCTGCACAGGCATAATTTAAACATTATTTTTTGCCAGCCATAGACAGCCTAACTGAAAGACTGGGACTTGGTGTGTTTAAGGCCACTGCCTATGTGAGTACTAATTTGTATTTATGACATGTCATTCCAGGCCATCAAAGCGCTTCAAGAAGAGAAGATCCAGACTGTGCTAATAAATCCAAACATTGCAACAGTACAGACTAGTAAAGGATTGGCAGACAAGGTTTATTTTCTACCACTAGTACAGGAGTATGTTGAACAGGTGGGAATTATAAATACACAGGATATATACAGTAAAACCTTGGATTGCGAGCATAATTCGTTTCGTAAAAGTGTTCGTAATACAAAACACTCTTATATCAAAGCGAATTTCCCCCATAAGAAATAATGGAAACTCAGATGATTTGTTCCACAACCCAAAAATATTTAATCTGAAATTGATTAATACCTTCTTTTTTTTTCGTCATTTAAATGTAACTGTACTGTAATCAAATTTATTAACTAAATTTAATGGTGGCTGGTGTGAGGTGGACGAGAGAGATGAGAGGAGGTGTGTTATTGTTTAGGACGACTTTCACTGTCACTAACGGAATCACTGCTATCTGTTGGCTCACTGGAATATTTTTATTTTTGTGCGACTTTAACAAAGAACCTATCCAATGACACTGCTCGGCAGACAAAGCGTAACCGTAGTACTACTCGTATTGCAAGATATCGCTCGTTTATCAAGTTAAAATTTATTGAAAATTTTTGCTCGTCTTACAAAAAACTCGCAGACCAAGTTACTCGCAATCCAAGGTTTTACTGTGTATATAAATTATCTTTAAATGAACAATGGCAATGATAAAAAAATGTTACTATGGACTTTAGTTAGATTCTTGTTTTTTAGAATCTTAAATTCCTGATCTAAATTTAAATCCACTCTGAAATAAAAGTTTTTCTGAATAAATACAATAAATATGAAATAAAGGGCATTTAGCAAAATATAATACAATATATAGTAAATAAAATTATAGAATTGTAGGAAGATAAACCACATATAAAAGTAAAAACACTAACACACACTTACACACACTTCAAACAACATTTCAATGCTTTTATTGCATCTTCCTCAGAAAGTACGGTAGTAGTAAGACTAAACCGAAAACTAACTTTATTGATTACAACTTGATTGTACAAGAAGAAAACTTCTCTGTTGGATTTGTTATATTTGGAAGAAGGTACAGAAAAAGTGGATGGAAACACATAAAATGAAACAAACATTATATGGCTATACAATGAAAATAAGAATACAGCTCACAGTTCACATTGCTTCTACTGTAAAAGGAAGTAATGGCAGGCTCTTGAATAAAATTAATTGATACTGCCAAATCCCCCGACCTACATTTAATTCTTTCAGAACTCATTAAGCGGGAGTGTGAAATGTAGGAGATTTGAAATTCTTTGGAGGTTCATCTATTGTTCTTTAGATTTCATGTGGTGCTAGTGGCGCAACAGGGTTGAAATCAGGCCTAGTTTTTATTATTTAGCACCGCGTCATACTATCCATTCGGGCTATATGCTCAGGCCTAGTCAACAAATATTTAGTTTGGGTTGTTTTCTAGACTAAGTGATCCATTGATGTGCCAGTTCTCATCTTCTAAGCTGAGACAATTCATTGTGTTCTGTTAAATTATTTTAACACTTTTACATCTTAGCAGTCCTCAAAGTTGAGGTTCTAAAAGGAGGAATCTGCTGAAACTAGTTTTTCAGGGTTCTCTATTTTGGTATCATGGCGGTGTCCATTCATGCGTTTACAAAGTGTTTCAGTGGTGAGACCAATATATTGTGCCGTACGTACATTGTTTGCATCTTAGTTAGTAAATTAGGCTACTGGAGTTACAGATGTGACTGCCTTTGATGGGGTGAATGGAGTTGGCTTTGTTGCTAGAGAAAGTGGCTGCTGGTTGATGTATTTGGCACGCTTTGCAAGCTGTTTTGTTGTAAGGTTTAGAGCCTGGTTGTGGTTGGATAAAAATGGTGTCATTCTCATTTTAGAGTTTAGGGTGTAACAGAAGAATTCTAACTGATGGAGGCTGCTTATACACAAATGTGATTTCTAGTGATTTCTTGAGGATGTGGTTGGCTCGGCTGGATGCTTCCAATATGTCAAAACCTGAAGTTAATATTTTGTAGAATTTTTGTAGACCTGGGTAGTACTTAGTCACTAGAGGTAAATTTTCTGGTTTCTCCTGTTTGGGTAGTAGTTGAGTTCCAACTAGCCGAAGGAGTTTATTATTAAAAGGTTTAGGATATCCTCTCTCTCTCTAAACATTTCTTGAATGTTTTTAAAGTGGTATTGAAGATTTTCTGGATCAAAGGAGATGGGTGAGACTTTATGGGATACATCTTTTTGTGTTGAGTGGGTTGCAGCTATCAAAGTGTAGATATTGTCTATTGGTTGGTTTTAGATGTACCGAAGTCATGATGTGGCGTCCTTAAGTAACAAAAGTACTATTTATCAAATTTATTTTTAAACAAATTATTTCATCCTTAGTCCATCACATTCTAACTATTGAAGCAAGGGTTGTGGATTTGATTCCCAGTGGGGCAATGAAGTTATCATTGGTAAATATATAGTCTAAGTTTTGAGTGTTTTGTATTTCTTAGTAATAAGTTAGTTTGTAAGCTGTGTGCTGATACAACAAATTGATTTTAGAAAGTGCATATGCAAAAAAAAAATGATTATGATTATTATAATGATAATTATGATCATAATGAAAATGATAATAGTACACTATATGACCTCACCTATCTGAAATCAAGGGGTTGGCTCCGATTTCTTTAAATAAAAATTTCAGATAAATTGTCAAGTTTGAGTTCTGGTGGTAAAAATAAACATTTATTCAGAAACACGGGTGATATAGAGCTACTGTATGGATTAAAATTGGTTGAAACTACTGCCATATGCATTTCAATAATAATACTAATAGAGTTCCTCATTTATTCGATGAAGCTACATAAATAACATATCCATAACAAAAAAAAAGTTTTTCAGTTAACCAAAGTTCTACTTTAATTTAAAAAAAACATTTTGGATGTTGCCTCCTGCAGTTTGTTAAAATATTCAAGAAAATTTCAGATGAGGACCATAGAGTGATTCTAGTTCTTGATTAAAAAAAAGTAATATTTTTTTTACCTGTTTTCTCTTTAAATTATGTTTGTATTGTATGAATATATTCCATTGCATTTGTCTTAGTACAAATTAACAAATTAAAAGCATATTTTTTTTGTATTAGAAAATTATGGCAATTTCTATTTACTAACACGATAATAACAAAAAATGATCTTTCATTTAGTATGAGCATATTTAGTGAAATGCAGGGCCGGATTTACCGTTTTGGCCCGAATATAAGACAATAGTTTTATTAAAAATCAAAAGCAAAAAATAGGGGGTTGGGTTATATTTGCAGCTTAGCATCTTTATGTTATTAATTTCAACTTACTTTTTGTGTAAAGCCGTTTTTATTGCATATTTCTAACTAAAGCTAATAAATCTAGCACCAAACACTTTTTCACACAAGAAAGAAACTATAAAAATTTATTTTACCAAGGTATTTTACATGTAAATTATCGTCATGGCATAGCTACTTGTGCTATTAATTTCAAGCTTAATTTTTGTGAAAAGATTCATCTATTACATATTATTTATTAAAGTTAGTAAATCATGCATGACAACATGTTTTCACACGAATACTAACTTGAAAACTTTATTTTATTGTGGTATTTCATGTGTAAAAACGTAAACATAAACATTACTTCAAAGTTATTTTTCATTTTAGTCATAGAAGTACAGCAGTGGTGTGGTATTCGGACATTACGTTTGAACGTGCTCTAAGAACTGATCTTGGGGAGCGCTTAGTAAGCGCTCAGTGTACAATCAAACAAGTTGATCTTGGAGCACTCAGTAACATGATAGTGCTGCTGTGTAGCGACTAGCTGCACGAATCAGTGTTTAGTAATAGTGTTTCCTTTCCCCATGGTGCGTGACGTCAGCTGCCTGCTGATTATCTTGTGGTATTTGTGTGTTTTTTGTGTGAATTATTTACAGCAACTTAAAAAATATAGTTTAGTGCGGTTTTAATTACAGTATATTTTTATCTTTTCCAATGTTGCCTGATAGCTTAGAAAAACGCGGCACATCGTCAAAACAGATAAACAAAGGTGAAAGACGAAGTTATGATGCATGCTTTAAGGTTGCAGTTGCAAGATACGCTATGCAAACGAACAACTCGGCGGCGGCACGACATTACGGTGTGACTGAAGTTAATGTACGTCGCTGGAGGAAAGATTTTCCCAAGCTGCAGAATTGCATTTCAACATGTCAGGCATTCTGTGGCCCCACAAAAGGACGACACGAAGAATTGGAAGAAAAAGTTACCCAGTTTGTAAGGGAGAAACTAAATAAAATATCAAGAGAAATCATTTGTTTGAAAGCCCTTGAAGTGGCTGCGGCAGACTTTTAGAGCCAGTATTGGTTGGGTTAAAATAATGATGAAGAGGAATGGATAATCTCTCAGATGCCGAATAACATTAGCCCAGAGATTACCTGCTGATTATGAAGATAAGCTTTTAGCTTTTCAGAGATACACTATCAGACTCAAACAGGCCAACAATTACCTCAAGAGTCAGATTGTAAATTGTGACCAAACACCAGTGTTTTTTGACCTGCCATCTAACACTACTGTGCATCCAAAAGGGGAGAAGACTATAATGATCCGTACCACAGGCAATGAAAAATTAAGGGTAACTGTAATGCTTGCTTGTCTTGCAGATGGTTCCAAACTCCCACCCAATGTAATTCCAAAAAGGAAGGCCATACCACCAGGAAAAATGCCTCTAGGAATTCATGTCGGAGTCCAAGAGAATGGGTGGATGACTGAAGATTTAACGAATGATTGGATGATCTAGTATGGAATAGGCGCCCCGGAGCTGCACTTGGTAGAAGAAGCATGCTTGTACTAGATGCTTTTCGGGGTCATCTTACTGACACTGTGAAAACTACTGCCACCAGGATGAAAACTGACTTAGTTGTGATACCAGGAGGAATGACAAGCCAGCTTCAAGTGCTGAACGTAGTGGTTAATAAGTCATTTAAAGACTACCTGAAGAAGAAATATAATGATTGGCTGTTGGAAGGAAATCATGCGCTCACTCCTACAGGCAAGATAAAGCGAGTGTCATCAAGCCTGCTAATCGAGTGGATCCTCTCATCATGGCATCGGATCTCACAAGATTCCATTATAACAGGGTTCAAGAAATGCTGCATTTCCAATGCACTGGATGGGTCAGAGGATGTTATGCTTGGGAAGCCCCAGGCGGAGATATGTCCGAGGAAGATTCTGAGTGGGAACAAGAAAGTGAAAGCTCCACTACTAATGATAATGACAATTCAGTTGATGAGAATGATTAGATGAGACCTAATAATTACATCATTTTTAATGTGTGTTGCATAACATATACCCTATGTATTAATATTCATAATTATGACCCAAGTGTACTTGACAATTAATGTGTAATAAGTTATACTTATTATTTGTAAATTAAAACATTCAACTATTATAAATTAATTACTACAACTTTAATAGGCCTATGCAGTAAATTGAAAAATTTGAGCTTCAACATGAGGTAAGAGAACAACCCTGTATTAAACACAATTTTTCTTTTATTCTTATTGAGCCACGGAGAAAATAGGATAAGGGTTGTCTTACATTTGAGGCTATTTTTTTTTTACTCGGCCAAGGGAAAAATAGGGAAAAAACTTCAATATAATAATCTAAGAAGGCCTTTACAAATAAAAATCACCGTTAGCGTGAAGAGGTGATGGGAAAACCACAACAATATTTAATTTTTTATAAACATGCAATAACTTTGTAAGAGTTTTTGAGTAGCAAAGATGCGCAAAGTGTCTTTGACAGATACATTTTCACTAATAAACTGGGATCAATTTGGTAATTACTCGCTGGCTCACTCACCATTTTGGACAGGCAGTTGCTGAGTCACTTGCACGCTCGCTTGTCAGTCTTAAGGTACCTTTTCCTGGATCATATCACATATGTTTATATTATGTTGATATAATCCTCCACAATTGACACTTATACACCTAGTATTCTACTTAACTACCTCATTAAAAAAAACTGGCACTCGCCACAAACACAACAGACATCTGTTTCAACGTTTCTCACGAGTAAATGACTAAATTTGTCAGCGCAACAACACATTGGAAAACAAAAATTCTATCAAAGACACCGCTGAGACAGTGGCGCTATCAGCCAGTTTTTGGAAACACTTTGATAAGAACCGCCGCTGAAAGGGAAGCCAATATATTTAGAGTTAGTGTGCAAAATTTTAAATATTCAATGGGGACTTTCCTAGTACATCTTTCAAGTGTCAGTAGGATTTTTATTTTTAATTTAAGCTGCACACACATTAATTTGCTTATACTTCATTATTTTTTGCAGAAATAACATCATGTTAGACACAAAACAAGAAAGCATTTACAAGAGAAAATTAGAGTTATTTTTGTTCTTTTTTTCGGGTTTTGTGGGACTCCTTTCTGTGGAGGCCCCGGGGCGATCACCCCCTCTTCCCCCCATAAATCCGGCCATGGTGGAATGTGTTTAAATTAACTATAATTAAAAGTTTTTTAAAACAAATTATTTATTCATACAAGTATCAGTGAAAACTGACAAAGAATATAAAGTACAGTGTGTCTCCTCATGTTAAATATACCAGGGCGCCTGCTCAGTTAACAAGTTTCAAGCCTAGATAACATTTTAATGAACCTAAGGAACATTAATGGGCTTAAAATATAGAGAACCTTTAAAGAGTGTCAAACCTAGAGAACATTTAAAAAGTATCAAACCTAGAGAACATTTAAGGTGCTTCAAATTTAGAAGAAATTTAAGGGGTGTCAAATCTAGATAACCTTTAAGGCGTATCAAACCTAGGTCATATTAAAAAGGTTTCAAGTTGTAAAAACAGTTTAGGGGTTTCAAATAGAGATGTGCAATATTAAAAAATATCTTCATCAAATGAGGGGGAAAAAAAATTTTTGATCTCATCCCGAAAGTGTCAAATGAATTCCAAAAATTTGAGAAATTTGAAAAAAATGGAAAAACAAATAACTGCTCCAAGAAATTTACAAACGAAAGAGAATTTATTATTTCTAATAATACCTTAAAGACCCAAAAATAGGCATTACCTTTTCCCCAAAATCAGCCTTTATAATGAACTGTTTTGGTTATAAATATTATTTTTCAATATCAAATTTTGACATTATAAACTGCTACACTACAAAATTAAAATTATAAATGGTATACATTGCATCTAATACTATTTTATTAATTACTTTTAAAATGTTTGAGTTATATCTTAAGTGTTTGAATGTTATAAAACAGCGGTTCCCAACCTTTTTTCGCTTGTGTACCACTTGGCAGCCCATTTTCATAAATTGTGCCCTTAAGTTTTTTAATTACCTATTATATTTTACATTTAAACTAACGTAAACTTAAGCTTTCTCATACTATTTAATTACTTTTAATCATTTCTTTTTACCCAACTTGAAACAATATTTTAAACAAAATTCAAAGTACTTATTCTTCATTTTGGAACTTTATTGACTATGAGTAATATAGTACATACATCAATACCTTTTAATACAGGCATCGTATTTACTTGGAAAAGAGAAAATACTTGTCTTTTTTTTATATATAATAAATTATTTTATGAAATAATTTCAAAATATTTAACTGAAGAAAATATTTTTATCCACTGTGTGGGTGCATCATTGTAAAGAACTTGTTTCCATCACGTTCAATCACATGGTTTAAATTCATCGGTCGCCATTTTGAAGATATTTTCGTTAGACCTTTTGTGGAAGTGCTGTGAATAATATTTTTTTAAGTGGAATAAAACGATAAATAAACTTTGTGTCTGACCTCAAATAAATATTTAAATAATATTGGCCAAAATTACTCTGGTTAGCTATCACATTCATATATTACCATCTGTTTTCATTAGAGTAATCCAAAGTGATGTCAGCTGTTGGCGTAGGGATATATTAGGAACTATTTCTAGTCACTTTTTGATCTCTCATCCAAGTAAACTTAGGTCATGACTGAATTATATCAAACATGTTTTGTAGTTTTTTTGCACTCTGCAAATAATTAAATATAAAACACAATTTTCTGAAGAAATTAACTAATAAAAATAATTTCCATCAAAATGTAATAAAAGTAACTATTTGATTTGTATTATTTGATTCTCGTTCAAAATTTTGAACTTGGATTCAATTAAAAAAATGCTATTCGCACGCCCCTATCTATTATATAATGTTTTTATGATGATATTATTTTACTATTGCTATTATGTTTAATAATGTTATAACTTTTACCAGTACAAGCATATTAGTTTAAAATAATCAACACATATTTTTAATCTAAAATTATTCTAAAGCGTTATTTTCATGATTTCCATACCTGCCTTGATTCCGATATTTTGATTCATTTCCTGTTCTGCAGTAAAAATGTCATTTCGTTCCATAACTCATATAATTTTATCAGGTTTTTATTATAAAGTATTGTGAGTATTTAAAATAACTAAATTAAATACATAATCCTATAAAAATCTGTTGAAATTATTCTATTCTATTATATATTATCTATTTAGATATTTTAAAATGCGTGAATAATTTAAAATTTTATTATTTATTGTTTAAAGATCATATATACAAATAGTTAAGAAATTAATATTCGAAAATATTTACATTTTTGAACATTCGTACATCCATATCTTTAATATTTTAAAGCATATTATAATGTATTCTGAAAATTGAAAAATGACACCTGAACTTGGGAATCGAACCCGAGACCTTTGGCTTAGTATGCCAATATTCTACCACTGAGTTCTGCAGTAGTTGTCTCGTGCCCAGGGTCATTCTTCACTCATATTTTAAGGCAGAGCCTATGATGGACGTGCGGAAATCGTCGGCTACAAACTTGTGATTTTATTAAGATCACAAGCTATCAGATAACGCAGCCACCTTCGACTTGGTCAATTTTCAGAATTTGATATCTCGATGGAGAATTCCTCACTAAAAAGCCTAAATAATAACTTCGGCTATTTGATTCTTAAATATTATAATGTGTTTAACAACAGCAAAGTACTACAACATCTTGTGATTATCTATTTTCTATCAGGTAATTATTTCTGAGAGACCGGACGGAGTTCTCCTGACTTTTGGAGGGCAGACAGCATTGAACTGTGGAGTCAATCTTCAAAGGTCGGGCGTGTTTGAGAAGTATAATGTGAAAGTCCTCGGAACTCCCATCCGTTCCATCATCGAGACCGAGGACAGAAAAGTGTTTGCAGAAAAGATACAGGAGATCGGAGAAAGAGTAGCACCCAGTGCTGCTGTCTATTCGGTACAAGAGGTAAGTTTTTTAATGCATATTTTATCATAAACTTACCGTGATTAAAAAGAGATAAGACAAAATACAGAAGAACCTCATAACTTTATTGAAGAGAAAAATGAAAAATCACAATCGATAGAAAAATTGATCCTCATACATCCCAATCCTCATACATCCCATTTGTAAATGAGCCCAGCAGGGCTATTATAACCAATCAAAGCAAAGCTCTACTCCTGCGGGAAAGATAGTGCTTTGGTTCTTATGACCACCATATTTTGTATCAAACTTTATTTTTAACATCAACTTTGCTTCTGGTTTCAAAGCAAGAATTGAAATCAATTTGCAACAACACTTGGAAACACTTTTCCAGAATATTTTTTTTTTTTATAAGTTAGAGGCTAAGAATTAGGTTAATCTATGTATTTAAAAGATTATATCTATGCTTTAAAGTTATTAATATATTTTTATTCTACAAACAGATGAGAACATTACTTACTAGAAATATTTTAACATCGTTTATTTATGAAACCACTTGCATCTTCTTGTTTGTCTCTGGTTTGTAATGGAAAATACTTTTTTACAATTCAAAATACCTCGAAAAGAGGTTTTCTTTAAAGAGACACGTATATTTTTGTTATACATGGAAGAAAGTAGAGTAAAGGGGGATAGAAACTACAATAAAGGAGACAAACACCACATGCGTTTTACAAGGAAAAGAAGATGACAGGTCACACTTTACATTTCTGCCATTGGACAAAGAGGTAATGGCAGCCTCTTGAATAAAATTGATTGTTACCGCCCAATCCTCTGACCTAGGTTTAATTCTATTGGAACTCAGCAAGAGGGATTGTGAAACACGCATCGCAACTTCCCAAAAGAGGAAAGCAAAAAAACAAAAGCGAGAAAATGGAAAATGGTAAAGAATGCTAGGACAGTAAGATAGGAACGTGTAAAAGGAATGGTATAATAAGGGACAAACACAGGAAATGGAATAAATACAAACTTTGTAATTAATGAAGCCATCATTTTTTTTCAAGCCAAGTTGAAGTTACTTGTTTCAAAGCCAAATTTAGGTTTAAAGCTTTAAACACCCCCACAGAACAAATTTATTTTAAAACTAAAAACTATGTTTTCTTTAATGACTTTAAACTCAAAAACAGCACTTTTCTATTGCTAACCAATATTTTATGTATTATCCTTTGCTATTACACTTTAACAATTCTGGACGTTTACATTCAGAAATCAGTAAAAAATTGCACATTTAAATAAAATATAAAAGTGTTTTACAATATTAATTTTATTTTATTTTAATTGAGGTTGGATTAATACAAATTATGTATACCGTAGTCAACTTAGACATACATTTTATGTGCTAAATTTATTATTTTCAGAGGGCCGAAAAGATCTTTTTAAGAACAGGCCCTTCAAATTCTTAAAGATATTCGAGATTCGTTGTTTTGAGAGAATTTCAGATTTTGGACTTAGATCTTTAAAAAGTTATATTCTTTTTTATTTTTCAAGTGAAATTTGCTTAAGGCTGTAGTATCGCTTGTAGGTGGTTCAAAACCTATTATAATTATATGAAGAACTTAACAACCAGGCCCCACACCAGTAATTTAACACTTAACTGAATGTATGAACGTTATATTGAATGGATTATAACAAAGAATGTTAACATTTAGTTACTATTTATATTTTCTATGATTCATTTATGTTTATATTTTCTCATATGTTCATAATTTTTTTTCCAAGATTTGGATTCGAGTTTCGAAGGTAAATTGGATATTCGGATTGGTAAAATATTTAAATCGACTCAACTCTAGATTTTCCCATTTAATTATGAATCATATATTTTTTGTGAAGATGCTATAAAATAAAAACGGCCATTTTAATTTGATTGAAGTTTGCTAGAACCCCACAAAAAAGTGATTACATTTACTCCCTCCACAGCAAATATGTGACAAAATTGGGCATTATTCCCATAACCAGGTGAATAGAACGAGAGGAAGGTTTGGAGGGCTAAAAAATAGAAATGTTTGTTGCCAAACAATAAAATGCATTTTATGATATAGTCAATTTTTGAGGATTCAGTTAAAAGTGTCTTGGCATACAAGGACTCACTTCGTTAAAATGAGTTGTTTGTGCACTCTCATCACTTTAATTTAGCTTCTACTAACTATCAGTATCAAAATCACTCTCATAAATTTACTAAACACCTAAACCTAATTGCATATAAACAGCAAGGGCCTTTTCCTAATATTAGCTTACAGGGATCTCTCCAGTCTCGGTTGCAATATTCCACACAACTCACATTTACATGTCCGATTCAGTGGCAAATATCATGAAAGATTTGTTGAGGCATCTTAAACAGGCTACTTTTACTTTCTCAAATAAGAAAAGGTTTTATAGCCTAGTCGTCAAAATTTTTGACCTTGAGATTATGATAAATGTTTTATGTTTGTCCAAACCCCCCAAAAAATGGATTTACAATTCATCTAGCGGTCTATGTCTATCCCTGGCCACAGATCTGAAACAGTTGGGTGATTTTGTTCAAACTTGACATCTAGATGTTGTCTAGCAGTATCTCGGGACTTTTTCTTATTTTGACCCTAGCCCTCAAATTAAGGGTAGTTTACTTTTTGATTTCTTAAGCTACAAATTTTTTGAAAATTACTCCAACAATTATATTTAAAATATTCATGGGGGGAGTGTTTGGCATAGCAAATCAAAACTATATACTTGTTTTTGAGGAGGGCTTGGAGAGGGGGGTGGGGGGTATTAGTCTAAGAGT
>CABFWB010000675.1:206835-225283 GCA_902151455.1 Timema bartmani | reverse complement strand
TTTACATATAAATAATAACAATATATATATATATATATATATATATATATATATATATATTTGTTTTTCTAAAAAAAATATTATAGTAGCTTACTGACCGATTTTCATATCTATAAGGAAAACCTCTTCGATTTATGAGTTAATTGTATTATATTTGGAAGAAGGTACAGTAAAGGGGTTGTTATACCTTTAACATGTTCCTATCTATGTATACTATCATTCTTTACAATTTTCCATTTTCTCCCTTTTGTGTTTTTTTTGTTTCCTCTTTTAGGAAGTTGCGTTGCGCGTCTCACACTCCTCCCTGATGAGTTTCGATAGAATGAAACCTAGGTCGGGGGGGTTGGGGAGTGACGATTGATTTTCTTTAAGAGGCAACCATTACCTCTTTGTCCAATGGCAGCAATGTAAAGTGTGAACTGTGTTCTTCTTTTCATTGTAAAAGCCATATTGTGTTTGTCCCTTTTATTTGACTGATTTTTATAAAATTTATTTTTTTGAAAATGGCTCAAACGATTTTACATGAACACTTAAAGTATTCTTATTTTTCTAACATATATAAATTTAGGGGTAGGTCTAATTAACTGACACATTTTTAGGAAATTAGAAATTTTTCGAAATTTGCCTTGAAGATTGAGCTCAAAATGGGTATCGGAATAGTTTTTCATAATAAATTAGACTTTTTATTTTTACAAATTAAAAATAATTTTACGGTAGTTTATTAATAACATATTTTTTGAAAATTTGAAATTTGTAAAATAGATTTGAACTATTAGATTTAAAATTTACATATAACGTTTCTTATTGTGATTAACAATATAATGAATTTGTTTTTATGAGTAAAACTTACTTAAGGGTAGTTAATAAAAACCTATTTTTGAACATTTTCTTCCAAGATATAATACTCAATATGAGAAAGTTCGTGTGATTGTGTTGTATAATTTTTGTAGTCTTTCCACATTTTTTACTCTATCTGGCAGTGCCAGATTTACGTATGAGGGAGGGGATGGTTGACCTTGGGGCGCCATACATTGTAGGGGCCTCCATAGACCCATGTAAATTACATCATAGCGTGTCTGCTTCAAGATAAAAACCAAGCAACTCTTTGATTTTACACAATTATAGTAATAACAAAGTAAAAGTACGTAGGCTACACATAAAGACTTAAAAACGCCCATTATGTACTAACTTACCTAGTTTTTTTCAGCAAACGTGTCATTAATGTGTTTAAAATTACATATCATGAACTATATCACTTTCATAAAAAAATAAAAAAATGAGAGTTAATTTTTTTTTGGGGTCCCGGGGCAGATGCCTCCCTCCACCTCCACTTAAATGCGGCACTGCTAATGGGGTAGATATAAGGCCGATATGGTAATATAAAATAAGTTTACCTAGGGATCTGCAAACTCTAGTTTTTTAATTTGCGTCGATCTCAAGCAAGTATTTTATAAAGTTCCCAAATATCGAGCCAAGCATGGGTTGAATAAATATGATTTTAAAACCTAATTATGTTAGTAAAAAACAAATGTGTATTTATATTACTTAATAAATTCTTTGAATGAAATAAGAGACAGATATTTAAAATAAAATAAAATATGTTTTAAACTTGTTTTAAATAGTTGAGAAAATAAAGCCATGGTAAATTATTGAAATTAACTTTTAAATATACTGTAATATTAACATAAACATTAATTCTAATACAATTAAACATTTTCTAAGTACAGATTAAAAAAAGCATATTTTGTAAAAAAAAAAAAAATTGATTTGGGTGTGCAGATTTATGTTTAAATATGTAAATAATCCCTTTCCCCTTTCAACTGTCTGTCTATCTGGAGTACAACTGTTTGCTTGGTGCTAACATCCTACCAGAGAGAGAAGTGGGTTTTTTAAGATGTTCATAAAACACTCTTGCAATAAGATGTACTTGATAATGTCTTGCACTAGGTTTATTTGTGTTCTAACAGCCCTACAGCCCTCTCTCTTCTTTATCTACCCTTCATACACTTCTCAATTCAACAACCAGCTAAATCGTTCACTGACCTTGACACACCAATGACCATTTGCACAATACCCTCTTTGTTGGGTTCTTCTTACACTCCAACCTTCTCCCTCCTCTTAACCTCATTATTTCACAAACCATGTCCTCAACAAGGAGAAATAATAGAAAACAATTAGTCATTCAGCATTTGACACATGCAAAGCAAAGAAATAACAGTTTTCAAGTAGTGCTAACCAATACATCTGTTTATCCTCATCAATCCCTGAGATACTTGCAGATCCCACATATTTGTGAAGAGGGACTGGGAAACCATTTAAAGAAAGAACACTTAACTCATCTGGGATTCAAACCCCAACCTCCTCGTCACTGGAAAATAAAACTAAAGTAGGTAACTGACAGCTTAATTACGTGATTCCTCACTAAGCAGGTCGATGGGTTACTAAGATCCTGTATTTGTCGAGCTCAACCTCTACCTTTTGACTCTGCTCTAGAGCCAAAAGATGTCTGGAAGTATAGATAATCATGCATGTTCTCTGATAATCTTATAGAGTAATGTACCAATAATTTATATTGGCTGCCTTAGATAAATCAAATAACAACAGTAATATATACCTCGAGTCTGCGAAGTTGGGTATTTTCATTAGAGTCTATCAGTATTTCAAAAAGCTTCTGAGTTTATGTCGAGTTCAAGTATATTCATAGTTTTAAAATGTTAAAATTAATATTTGTTCATTTTGAAAGTAAAATAGTATATTTAAAATGTGAGATTTAAAAAATAAATGTAAACAACACACATCCTTAAATTAAGAATCACACTAACATTTATAAATAATAAATAATTTTGGAAAAAAAAAGTTTTATAAATGGAACTATTGATTTTAAATCATAAAGAACACTTAAAAACGTGATTTAAAAATAACTACAACAATCAAATAAAAATATTATAGAAAAAATAATCAAAACAGTTTCAACACTCATATCTTGAAAGACATTACAATTACACTAACAATTACATTTAGTGTAATATCCACACATAATCACTTCTTCGGTTCCAATTCCATTTTTGTACGCGCACTTGTGCATGTACCTTATATGGACTTTCACTAGAAATTATCTTATTATGAAACTTATTTCAATTTCAAGTTATAGTGCATGAAAGTTGATGTTCATACTTTAAACTGAAAAATAAGATGATTATAATAATATTATTTCTAGTAGACAATGTGGAATTGTAAATGCTTTTTTTTAAATTTAAATGTGGTAAGTTTGGTTAAATGTTTATTGCAATGTTGATAAACTCTGATTTTAGACAGGTTAACCAAAATAATTATATAACTAAATACATCTCTTTAAGGTGCGGCCGAAGGGAGCGCGAGTATTTTTACAGTTTTTATAGAATTGAAATTTTTTGGCCAAAATAAATCAAATATTTCTCCAGTAGCAACATAGACTTTAGTTTCCTGCACATGCTAATATCAACAGATCGTGAATATCTGTCAGTGGTGTCCTGGAATTTTGTCAAAACTATTTAAATAAAGACAAAAAGTTTTGTACAAAATTCCAGGACACCTTTGACAGATATTCAAGATCTGTTGATATTAGCATGTGCAGAAAACTAAACTCTATGTTGCTCCTGGAGAAATATTTAATTTATTTTGGCCAAAAAATATAATTCTATAAAAATTGTAAAATTACTCGCACTCCCTTCTGCCGCACCTTAAGGAAATCCTCTTTTCACTTTTTGAGGTAATTTTTAATATATTTGGAAGAAGGTTCAGGAAAGGTGGATAGAAAACATATGAAGGAAAACAAACACAATATTGGTTGTTACAATGAAAAGAAGAACACAGTCACAGACCCCTGATAAAAATTAAACCTAGTTAGGAGGATTGGGCAGCCAGTACCTCTTTGTCCAGTGGCAGCAATGTAAAGTGTGACCTGTGTTCTTCTTTTCATTTTAACAACCAATATTTTGTTCATTTTCTTTCATATTTTTTTCTATCCACCTTTTCTGTACCTTCTTCCAAATATCTCTAACTAAATAGTAGATAATGGTAGTTTTGTAGTTGAACGTATTAATACAAGTTTTTAATATTCTATTAAGCTCAAAAACAATCAATACATATTCTCAATGTTAAATTTTTTATTTAACTAAAATTATTACTTTAGAAAGGGAGCACAGATAGTAAAATTTATGATTACCATATTCAAGTATTGAGTGATATACTTAACTTTTTTTTATTCAACTTCAATCAAGGATGATTCAAAATAGATGAACATACTGAATCTGTCTACCCATGGAAAGTAGTTTAAGAGCTCTATTATGTTATTAATATAACATTTTATATTTATTTTAACAATTTGTTAAATTACCAAATGATTTATAAGTGAAACTGTCAATATGATCTAAATTAAGTAGCCTATATTTACCATTGTGTTTTCAAAATTTATTTGCACTTATATCAAGGAAAAGCTATAAAATGATGAGCCTACAAAACTTTATATCTCGATCCCAAGCTCAAATGACTAGCTCAGCTCGAAACTCGAAATTCAAATACTCGCAGCCCTACTACACACATAACTAGTTTGGTTAGAGTACGTATATAACAAGGCAGCACGGATAAAACATATAAGGGTCAAAAAATAAATAATCATACATGATATAACCTAGTAATGCAGACCAAAGCTCAAGTAAAATGACTGTGCATCTTAGCATCATACTAGTAGAAAAATGTTTGTGTTTGCAAAGACATTGCTCCCATAAAGGGGTCGGCCATAATATCTTTTGATGCAAAGTGTAGCGTCAGCTTGTTAGCGATGACAAAAACGTTTTGAGTTGAGGTCATATAATAGCCCTACTGGCCTCTTAGGAGGACAGAGTTTGGCATAATATCTACACAACTATAGGGTAGGATTTTCGAGGGCATACAATTGTTGTTTTGTTACCTGCACCAGTGACTGCGTGGTCTAAGTCTGGCATTCCACTGGTTACCATTGATTGGACCTCTGCCTGGGGGCACACAGGCTAAATATCAAGCTCATCTAATCTTGTTTGCCGGTGATGGGGTTCAAATAATGGTTTCTCGCTCTTCCTCCACACATGCAGGTATATTTTCTCTAAATTGAACCTTCCTCATCCCAACCTTACTTGTGTAGTTAAATGTGTATAGCCCAGATGTGTAGTAAAACATGAAAAAAAATTAACAAAAAGGGTTGGTGATGGTTCATATCCCAGCCAGGTGAAGTAGGCTGGTTTTATAAATGTGAATTATCACAGATTTTCCAAGGAATCCTTTCTACTAGGGCTGGGCTGATCAGCCCTTTTACCGAACAGCGTGAGGTCGAGCTTGCCGATTATCAATACTTAACATTTGTTTTTTCTTTACAATATTACAAAGGTATTAAACAAAATGACACAAACAAATTTTTGAATATAAACAATTTTTTGTACATTAAATTTATAAAAAAATATTGATCAAGATAAAACAATAGTATAGTAAAAAATTGGAATATGCTGTGGCAACTATTTAAAAAAGGGGGAGACAGAAGTACAAGGTAGGTAAGGGTTTTATACCTCTTGAAAGTGGCTAGAAAATTATCTGTCAAATATACATTATCTATAACAATTATTTCAAAACTAGCACAAAGTTATTCATATTCTAAGCTTCTGTTTATTTTTTTATTTTTTCATCTTTTCCGTGAAGAGTAGCTAGAAAATAATAATAATAATAATAATAATAATAATAATAATAATAATAATAATAATAATAATAATAATAATGGTGGTGGTAGTAGTAATTGATGATGATGATGATGATGATGATGATTGATGATGAATGGTGATTGATGAATGATGATGATTGATGATAATAATGATAATGATAATAATATATAATAAAATAATAATAATAATAATCGACTATAAAATTAAAATAATAAAAAATAATAATCGACGATAAAATAAAAATAATAATAAAATAAAAATAATAATAAAAATAGTTTAGAAAAATAAATAATTAAAAAATATAAAAAAATATAAATAAATAAACATTATTTTTAGTATCAATATTTTAAAGGCTGTACCAAACAATAGTGATAAATGACCAAATAAGTAATTAAGGTGAAAACATATTTAAACATTCCAGTATTCAGGATTTGCTTTTGGTGGTTTAACCAACTGTGCCGTGGCAATATCAGCAATCATTCGGCATCAGCCCAGCCCTTCTTTATACATACTGATGGACATGCAAGATCCTTATCCATTCCTCTTAGATTAAGTAGTTACTCAGTCATTACTAACCCATGCGTAGTAATTAAAAAAAAAGCTGAAAAAATCTTAACTGTAAGTAAACTAGTATAATGCAAAATCTTGATATGATGCGGAATATTTCAACAGGCTTTGGAAGCAGCAGAGAAACTTGAATATCCCGTTATGGCTCGAGCAGCCTTCTCATTGGGGGGCCTTGGTTCAGGCTTTGCCAACAACAAGGAGGAGCTGAGGTGCCTAGCACAACAAGCCTTAGCCCATTCTAGCCAGTTGATCATTGACAAATCTCTAAAAGGGTGGAAGGAAGTTGAATACGAGGTGGTCCGAGACGCTTATGACAACTGCATCACTGTGAGTCATTTCCCTCAACAAATTAAGACAATTATCAATATATTAAATATACATCATCAGCTCTGATATGGCTTAGAGATATAATGTACTTGGTTTTTTACAGCCTCCTAATGTAAGTGGAGCTAAATAGTGCCGGAATCACACTTATTGTAAGCTCTGGTCATTTTACGTCTTGTTTTTGTTACATGAGGAAACTTTATATTTGATCCAACCTGAATAGACTCCCATTTAAAAGGTGGGGGTTATCTAGCATTTGAAGTAGGCTTATACGTTTCTACCAGGTCCAACTCTACCAACAGTGCAACAGGTAAATTTGCACAGGGCATCAGAAATATAGGAAATTGAAAATTAGTATGAAAATAATTGATTAAAAAAAACTTTAATTTATTCTTTCCCTATTAGATCCTTTCTTCTTTCTCCAAATCCTCTAAAAATTGCATAATTTTTAACACATGCTAGGTCATAATTTCATACTGACAAGTTGGCAACACTGGTCACAGCCGACGAGCTAAAAATGTTCATTAGCTTCTAAGTGTGAATAACATTAATTTGATTTTACACGGTGTCACAGTGATATGTTTTTATTTCTTGGTTTTTTTGCGTGTTCTAAGAAATACGGTTCTTCAGTAATTATTAAATGATACATTTTTTTATCAGGCTTTAAAACAAGTGCTAACCTGCAAATAGATATTATGTCCAAAAAAAGAAAAAAAACTATCATGCGCAGAGTTTCGCAAATGGAAATTGGACAAAGAACACCATATTCATTACTTTACAAAGTGGGCCTTTGCACAAATATCTAAAAACTGAATCAACGGATGTATACATGAGAAAATAAGCTGATCTAATGACTTTTAAAATGTTAAGTGTTAATTTTAGGATGGGATGGGGCGCAGATCGAAAAAATTACTAGGGCTGGCCCTGTTTTTACTTCATATGAAAATTCATCAATACAAAACAAAGGCTGAGGAAATGGGCATTTACAATCAATTTTATGAGCCATTCATCACATTTTGGATAAGAGGCTGCCGGATAAAATTGTTAAAGCCATTTATTTCTATACCACTTTCCTGCAGCTTCATCCATTATTTAATTTATAGTTAGAAATAACTATAGCCATAGCCAGGGAGGGGTATGGGGGTGCACCCCAATGGCACTGAGAATTTTTTCTAATAAATGAAAGCAGGAGGGAAATTTTGAACCGAAATATACTTATGTTGGTATCACTGAGGAGCCGCATCATGTGAATACTGTATGTATTTAGTCTAAAGGGGCCTATTCACGATGCAATCTTGAAGCATTCTAGTTGTCAATCTCATTGCTTTCGACCAAATTGCCTTAATATTGCCTCGTCAGTGGGCAAAGGCAATCAGATTGCCTGAGCAATATTTTGGTTGATGGTCTGGACCATCAATTCACTTGCCCTCTCTGGCAATCTGAAGCAAATTGCACTGGAGTTGCACCTTGAATGGATGAAGGCGACCAGATTGCCAACCTGCTAGGTGTGTGCATGCGTATAGCACCTGTTTTGTTGTCATAATGAAATATGCGACACACGTCTTGTCGTCTCACTGGCCCCTGCACATCTCTTTCTCGGGTAACAATGAAAGTTTGTTTTTTCCTCGCGTATTTTTCAAATTCTGATGACATCATAGGTTGCACCAGAGTGGACTAACAATCTCGACCAATCACATGAGAGTAGTTTAAATCTTGGCTTTCTGGTTGGCTGGACAATGTAACCGCTCTGTGCTGAGGAAAAGGTGTATTTCTCTTAGAAAGAAAATTCAGTGCTGGATCAGCTCTTTCTGTTTATTTTATCGTCCAACGCACCCAGTAAGCACATTTAATATAAAATAAATGTGTTGACTTTCAAACTACCTGAAGGGATTCAATATTCTAAAATGCAAATAAAATATAAAACTGCAGTCTCATCCTTCCTTTTTGAAACAACGAAAGGCTTACAAGTTGGGACATTACAACATTTTACATTAATATTAATTTTATATTGTATAAGTTTTTATTTACTTATCTTTTTCAAGCTATCCCATTTTAGGTTTGTAACATGGAGAATGTGGATCCTCTTGGTATTCACACAGGCGAGTCCATCGTGGTAGCACCTAGCCAAACCCTGACCAATAGAGAATACAACCTGCTTCGCACAGCAGCCATAAAAGTGATTCGTCACTTTGGGGTGGTGGGAGAGTGCAACATTCAATATGCTTGCAATCCTAATGCCGAGGAGTACTTCATTATTGAGGTAAGAAGTGTTATATGCCCACAATCCATATTAAAATCTTGTTTTAACAAAAGTCGCAGCAGCAACGGTAGCTGAGCAGTCTTAACTAAAGCGTTAAACTTGCATTGCACTTGGCCATTATTGATAAAGTCAGGATTCAGATGTCAAATCTGAGCTTGTTCTTTTAAGGTGGTTTTCCAGATATATTATTAATTATGTATGGTGAAACTTTTACTACTGCCATCATCATCATGAAATGTTCTTCCTCCCTAACTCTCTTCTCCTCTCACTTGCACACTTGCTGTCATCTCCTTCTCCCTCTTTTCCCTCCAAACATCAAATCTGTCACTCTCTTTAGGATTATTTTCTTTTCCATTATCGTTACATATTCATACCATCTCACTCTTGCTTTCTCTACTATCTGTACCCCTGTAACCTAAATCCTGCCCATACATGTTTATTTTTTATCCTATTTCTCCTGGTGACAGCAAGCATGCCCCTCAATAACCCAGGACTCCAACAACGAGGGTTGCATGGGCACAGTAAAATGATGAAATAATTGTTTGTACCAGTGGCTTTTCCTCTCTCTCTTTTTTACTCTCTCACTACTGTACAAGTAGAGAAAGTATTGAGATCGTCGAAAAAATCGAACTCGAGATTTTGATGAATTTCACCGTTTCATGACTCAACGAATCCGAAAAAGTGGTTTGTAAATTTCCGTCCGTACCTCGGAGTAGAGCCTAAACTATTTTACCGATCAGGCTCAAACTTGATATTTAGGGTTTTCATAGGGTTGCCCCGAGGAGTTTTTGGAATTGGATATCTAACCCTAAAATTAAGGGTAATTCACTGAAAGGCGAAAAGAGAAAAAATCAATTTTATCTAAATCTGCTTTAACAATTTTGATTAAATTTCATTTATAAGCATTGACCAATATTACAAACAAAATGACTACTCTCAATTTTGTGTCAAAATGACTTAAAGGGTTCTGGTTTAACGCATAAATTTTTTTTTTTTTATCATATCTCTGTAATCCTTTGAGATAGGAAAGTACTTTTCATTGAAAATATATAGTGCTATTTATATTAAAAAAAAATTATTTGGAACATATTTGTATAAAACCAATCATTTTTAAGCTATATGCAAATATATGTATTTTTTAACTTTTCGAACTCTTAAGGCGAAGTATTGGGACCGTCAAAAAAATCTAACCCAAGATGTTGATGGATGTCGACTTTTCATGAGCCCCGAATCCTAAAAAGTGGTTTTTGCAATGCCGTGCATCAGTGTGTCTGCCTAACCCTAAAATTAAAGAGTTGCTTACTAAGTGGCAAAAAGAGAAAAGAACGTTTTTCTCAAAATCGGCTCTTACCGATTTTGGTTAAAATTCGTATCAAGGCATTGATTAAGATCTTAAACAAAATGTCTATTTTTTATTTTCCCATGAAAATTACTTTTAGGGTACCTTACAGAAGCAGAAATTTCCGTATCTCCGCAACTCTTTGAGATACAAAATAACTTATCATTGCAAAATTGTAGTACTATTAAAAATATATTTGAAATATATTTTTATAAAACCAATAGTTTCTGAGATATTGGCAAATATATTAATATAATTTTGTGAGCTTTAGTTGTACAGAGATACTACTTATGATTTAACATAATAATTCTCTAATGCCATAGAGTAATTAAATATTAGTAACTCTCTCAAAAAGTTTGTTCTTTTTCCTTAAACCTCTTGGAGAAAAGTTTGTACAGCAATGATTTATCTCTATCACTTTAGACTCAATAGTTAATATTTACATTTTTCATTGCTCAAAATATATAAATAAGGAATTTAATATCGATGACCTGAAGATATGCTACCCCTAATAAAATGTTAAAAATTTTAACCAGAAGTTGAAATTTCAATACAAATGTTGACCCTTGTGTACCCAATATAGTTTTTTTTATTGGTCCACATATACAAATGAGAACATTAATTCTTTAAAAATAAAATTATAAAATTTAAAAATGGGAGTATAAAAAAAGTTTTACATAAGTATAGCGCAATTTATGCTTGGGTTTGCTAGTGTATATTATTTCGTTTCACATAGTTAGTCACATATTACAAGTTTTGAATAACTATCTCCATTTTTAAACAATAGAGCTAGAAAGTCCATGCGGAGTTTCGTACTATTTATTTTTCTCAGTCTGGATGTGACTGTATTTTACAGTATTTTTTTGTAAATATTACAAGAAATTGATTTTGGTTGTAGGTGAATGCCCGGCTGTCGCGCAGTTCGGCCCTGGCTAGCAAGGCTACAGGGTACCCTCTGGCTTACGTGGCTGCCAAGTTGGCTCTAGGTGTTCCCCTGCCAGACATCAAGAACTCTGTCACCGGGTCCACCACAGCTTGTTTTGAGCCTAGTTTGGATTACTGTGTGGTGAAGATTCCTCGGTGGGACCTCAGCAAGTTCTCCAGGGTCAGCACTAAGGTGGGTTCACACCACTAAGTTTGAGGGAAAACTATTCATACTGCTACAAATGGATAGACTTGCATGCAAGCTATATACATTGTTTTTTTTTAGTGATACATGTTTTTTGCGCCTTTTTTGGACAATCCCAACTCAAACTATCTAATCTAAAGAAAAAGGGTGATAAAGGGCTAGTATCAATGAATGTGAATGAACACAGAAAAACAAAGTCTGGATGCTTAACAGAAAAACTACAACTCCACTGATAATAAGTGTGCAAAGTTTGATTTTTTTTAAAATCAAGAGACGAATTAAAAATTAAAAATATGCTTAAAACAAGGAGGTCTAGTGACTAAATGATTTTATAATAATGTAAATTGATCAAAAATAATTAAAAAGGAAAAATATACTTATAAGTCCAAATTTAGTTAAAAGCCCACCTAAGGAAAGAGGAAAAATTTGGGAAGAATCCATTGCACAAATACATGATATTAGGGGTCCCCAATTATTTTTGATGGAGGTCCGTTTTGAAAACTCTACATACTTTCGCGGTCCGGCAAAACTTTAACAGTGAGTAAAGTTCAAGCCCTATAGGACTATATACTAATTCATAAATGTGATTTTCTTTCCTTTTAGTTATTTTACTTATTTATTATTGTTGGCCTTCCATGTCTACTACCCCCCACCACCAAAATATCATTTCTTCTGTTTATCACTATCTCGTCAAGGTCCTTAAAAATGTCTCTGCGGTCTGGATGTGGTCAGCCATTTGGTGTTGGTGACCACTGCATTAGATTATTCCCACATTTTTCCTCTTTCCCTAGGTGGGCTCTTTTAATTAAATTTAAATTTATTAGTTTGTTTTTATCAATTCCTATGATTATAAATTAAAAGTAAGAACATTTTAATATTCCCAGAGTTGAATTAAAGTTTAAATGTTTTTCTTTTATATTAATTATAAAAAAATTTATATATAACTTATTTTTCTTACTTTAGACACCAAGTATAACTTACAAAATGCTTTTTTGCACTATGTTTTAACAGACAGATTTTATCTTTAATCCCTAGCTTTCTAAATACGTGATTAATAGAACATATATAATGTATTTCTTACATACTTTTGAAATTAATGATGATAAAAATAAATCTATGTTTGTTTTATATTATGTCATTAGTAATTTTTTTGGCAAAACTTCTTATTTTTAGTTTAAAATGTACATTTGTAAGTAAAATCAATAACACAATTCAATACCACATGGAGAGTGTGTGTGTACATACACAGTAACTCAATAAGGCTTAATGAAGTCATAGCCTTCATGGTTTTTAATTTTGTGCACACACACACTCTGTCCTTAATAATCTAATATTTTGAGTGTACTATTATTTTTGTCATCAACCGCATTGATATATTAACAATCATCAAATTCCACAAACACATTCAACAGTTATATAATTTTTAGGGTTGGGACATTGAATCCTAAAGGATACTCGAGATTCGAGGATTTGAGAAAACTTTGGATTCAAGACTCAAAAATTTTTATTGTTTCAAGTGAAACTTGTTTTAGAACTCTACTAACACTGCTTATTGGTAGTTAAAACCATTTATAATTATAGTATAAACTTAACAACCAGGCCCAGACCGGTTATTTAACACAACTAAATGAATGAGTTCTATAATGAATGGATTATAAGAAAGAATATTAAAGCTAATTACTAAATGTATTCTCAATTACCCCATAATATTTATATTACCTCTTAAGATCATAATTTTTTCCAAGATTCGGATTCAAGATTTGAGATTCAAAAGTAAATTGGAGATTCAGATTTGAAATTTGGATTAGTAAAATAGTGGATTAGTCCCAACTCTACTTTTGAGATAAATATTATTTATTACAGATTTTTTAATAAATCTAAAATGTGTCTAAAATATTCAACACACATTAGATTTGAAACATTATCATAGTAAGCCTAAAATAAATTATTTGATTCATATCTGGACCTATTTTTAAAATAAAACATTCAATATTTTTTTCAAGTATGGGATTCAACTAGGACTCAATTCATTAAAATTAATTTAGCATAATATTCAATTTGAATTTGACCCAAAATTTTATTTTAAGATTTGTTTCTGACTAGACTAAAAAAAATTTTTTTTAGGCATGAGATTCGATTTGGATTTTATCCCAGTAAGCTAGTTAAGATTCGGATTTAATTCGAAATAGGAAATGTAGTTAAGATTCGGATTTAATTCGAAATAGGAAATGTAGTTAAGATTCGGATTTAATTCGAAATAGGAAATGATGGATTTGCACACCTTCAATGCTTAGTGCCTAGAGAAAGTTTTTTATTTCTCCCGTTTTACTTGTTGAAGATGCAAACAAGTGTTAATTTTACAGTTAGAGATGAACATTTTTCAGGAAATTGTGAATCGGAAAATTTTCCGCAGTGGCAGCTTGCAGGGGAAAGGCTAAATTGTAGAGGTAGCACCTAGAGCCTATTAAACTTCAAATTATAGTGTGTTAAGAGACAAGTGGCATGAGGGTGGGGTGTGGAGAGGTAGTTAGGAAGCATGAAGGATAGGGGGGTAGACAAATGTCGGGCCAACCTTTAAATTATTTTGTTTAACTTATTGATGTTTAACAAACTGAAGTATAATTTATGAACACAATGGGTCCACAAAGGCTTGCATTCATTTGGTTCCTTACTACTTTTTTTTAGCACCACGTCTTACTACCCGTTCAAGTTATACTCTATCAAGTTATACTAATTACTCTAATATGTTAGGGATGAGGAAGGTTGGATTTAGATTATTGCACCCGTAAGAGTGGAAAACTATTTAAGAAAAACTGCCCTCAGTGCAACCGACTGTGATCAAATACTGATATACCTGCCATCGGCAGTCTAGTCTTTTGCGAAAGTAGCACATTAGACTGTGCGGCCATCAAAGCTCGTTTGATAATATTATTGGTGTTAATGCCCTCGAGAGAAGTTAATCTTAAGTATAAAATTTGATATTTGGGATATCTATATCTCGATTACATTAGTTTCATCTAATCAGTTGAAATTATTTTACTGAAACAATAATTGAAAATTTTCTGTCTCACATCTCTAATTACATTGTACACATTTTTTAAAAACCACTTATTGTTTTGTTGTATTCAGATTGGTAGTTCAATGAAGAGTGTAGGTGAAGTGATGGCTATTGGCAGAAAGTTTGAGGAAGCTTTTCAGAAAGCTCTTCGTATGATGGATGAAAATGTAATAGGGTTTGACCCTTATGTAAAGGAAATATCAGATGACGAATTGGAGAAGCCAACAGACAAGCGAATGTTTGTTCTGGCAGCAGCCATTAAAGCCAACTATAGTATAGACAGGCTTTACGATCTTACTAAGATAGATCGTTGGTTCCTGCAAAAAATGAAGAACATCATCAGTTTTCAGGTACTTCTTTATTGGTGGCTTGTAATAATTTTTTCTTATGCATTTCATTTGTCTTTGAACATTTTCGAATAATTACTAGCACAATTAACTACACAATCTATGTTTTCTACTTAGATTTGGGGACAAATATAATCTACTGCTAAGAGTGCTTAGCTTTTTAAACCCACTGTATTGCGTTATTAGAAGCAAACTAAATAAGAATTGATAGCTGGCTTAGTATTTTGTGATTTAACTTTAAATATCAATATAAAAAGCGACAATTATATTGCTCACAGCTTTTTGCAGTGTTTTAGAAATGTATCTCTAACAACAATGTGGAAATACACAGACTGGTTTAAAAATTCCACCTTTTATGTGAAAATAGAAATTAAAATTTATATTTAATATTTTCACACAGTCAAACTAATTCAATGCCTTTCCTATAGTTTATTTTTATGTAAACAAATTTATAAAATAAACTTAGATGAAATGTTAAAATTTGGCAGCCTTGGTGTACTATGTACATTATATTGTGATATTTTAATATTCTCTATGTGTATATTTGGTAAAATTGAGTTTATTATGCGGACACAGGTGATATTGGAGTCTGTAGGTGAATCACATCTAAGCTACGAGCTACTCCTGCGAGCAAAACAACTAGGCTTCTCAGACAAGCAAGTGGCAGCCTGCGTCAAGAGCACAGAACTCTTTATCAGAAACACAAGAGAAGAGAACGGTGGGTCTTTTTTTCTTGTTATATTTGGATTTCATCTTAAGACCTAAAAAGAGAAGAAACTATTAATTAATAAATCCCTGATATAAGGAAATATTTAGGCTTGAGAAATGCTTACCCCCCCCNCTAAAGTATAAACCACTTTCACAATGAAAATAGGAACACATTTCACACTAAACAAACTTTTTATTTTGTGTGTAATATGACATAATTTTTTTTCTTCTTTTGCAAACATACCATACTTTTAGCTATAAATAAGTTCACAAACTTATATATAAATTTAGGAACTACTTGGGATGTGCCTAGCCCACTTTTTAAATTCAAAGTAAACTTTAAATCAAACATGTGAATATTCTCGAAGCCGAATCAAAGCTATATCTTTTTTTAACTGTTTTTATGCTTTAAATATTATATTCTGCTTATTTATACATTTATGCCCTGAAATCCTATAGAAAATGTTTTTATGCACAATAATTGTTTGTAATATTTCATTGTAATTTCATTAATCAAGTATTATTGAATCTTGTAATTCGATTAGTTCATATTTTTCACATGAAAATGAATTTTTAATGTAGATTTAGAAGAAGGTATAGGAAAGGTGGATAGAACTAAAGCAAAAAGATTTTTTCCTTAAAGAAAGAATAAGAAATGTACATAAGAACTCAGAATGGCACTAATTGAACATAAATTGAGTATTTTGGATGTGGTATTTTTACTGGCTAAGCTTCATAAGTTAAGACAGATTTTTCTTGAAGAAATATATTATGTATTCACATCCAATGTCCATTGCTTGTGTCTGCCTTTATGATATTCTTTCCTTTTATATGTTCCTATCTAGGTGTCCTATCATTTTTTACCAATTTTATTTTCCTCCCCTTTTTTTTTTGTTTTCTCCTTTAGGAAGTTTTTTGTTTCACGTTTCAGACTACCTCCTGATGAGTTCCAATAGAAGGAAACCCAGGTCAAGAGATAGTTTTGTCTAACAGGTAGCCACTATCTCTTTGTCCAGTGGCGGCAATGTAAAATGTGAACTGTGTTCTTGTTTTCATCGTAAAAGTCATATTGTTTTGGTTCTATTTCATCTCTTTCTATCCCTCTTTACTGTAACTTCTTACATATATAACATAACAAAACTTAATTTATCTCTTTAAGGAAAACTTCTTTTTGCTTTTTGAGGGATTTGTTATGTCTGGAAGAAGGTACAGGAAAGGAGGATACAAAAATATGTTATCTTTTATATGTTTCTATTCACCTTTGTTACCTTCTTCCAGATATAATAGTTGATGTATATAATGTTGTGTGTTAAGGTATAACTCCCTATGTCAAGCAAATAGACACAGTGGCGGCAGAGTGGCCGGCCACCACCAACTATCTTTACCTCACCTACAATGGTTCGGAACACGATATCTCCTTTCCAGGAGGTCACACAATGGTCATTGGTAAGTTCAATGATTCCTTAGAAAAATTTTAAATTATATTATCAATTAAAGTAAATAATACTGTCACCTAATGCATGGTTGCAGCTGAATTTTAATTTTTTTTTCAAATCCAGTGTATTATTGAATGTTATGAATTAGATGAAAATAAAAAATATTTATTCTGTTGGCTAAGCCATTACAAAGATATGGAGGCTCAAAGCTTGTCCTACGGTGATCATTTTTCACCCCAGAAATTGCAACAATTTTTTTTTGGGGGGGGGGGAATCATTCGCAACCAACTTTTCGTTGAATTTTATGATTTGGTTTGGAAACACTCGTATTTGTTTTGTTTGTGTTTATTCTTTGTTTGTGAAACCTATTATTTATGTGAAACAAGGGATGGGACCCTCACATCCCTCGAATCCTTAGGATATTTGAGACTCAAGAACATTTCGGTATTAAAAACTCAAATCCTAAAAAAAAAAAGTTTTTGATTTTACAAGTAAAATTTGTTTCAACGTTCTAATATTGTTAATTTGTGGTTCATAACCAGTTATAATTATAGTACAAACTTAACAAACAGGCCCCAGACCACTTATTTAGCACTAAACTGAACGTATGATCGTTATAATGCATGGCTTACAATGAAGAACGTTAACATTTAGTTACTATTTCTAGTTTATATTATTCCATTGTATTTATACTTTCTCTTGTGTTCATAATTTTTTTTCCAGTATTTGGATTTGGATTTGGGATTCGAAGGTAAATTGTAAATTAAGATTCAAGACTCGGATTCATTAAATAAGTGGATTCAACCTATAGCTTATAACCGACAGTCTAACTTTGCTTGTGTTCCTCGTAATGTTTTGCCGCTATTTTGATATTTATTTTTGATAATTGAAAATGTTGGAAGAAAGTGATGAAGAGTTTAGCGACTTGGTTGAAATCAATGTTGATGTATCGGGTAGTGATACAAGTGTATCCGAGACGTCCAGTATTTCAGGAAACGGGTATATTGACTTGTCTGTAGCCCGACAATGGTGTAAAGTAAACACAACCGTGCAGTTTCCCGCGTGTCTGCCCAGATTTCAATTTCTAAGAGCTTCATCTCCAGCAGTTTTTGGATATATATATATATATATATATACACACTCTCTTTGCTCGTATTGCAAAATTTACCTAAAATCAAAAAAATCTAGCTCTATCTAAGGTATAACCGATGGAGATACAACAAAAAATAATAGGACCAAACTTGTGGATCTCACCAAATCCGTAGCTGCGTGTGCAATCCGTTTTTTGATAGGTCTTACCGTTTAGCCACAAGAGACCTCCAAAGAAAGGTCCGCATCGACTTTAAAGTTGCTTCGCCGCTTTGAGTTTTTTTCGGGAGGGGGGGTTAAAATTTTAAATCTTTAACTTTTTGGAATTTTTCCGTTGGTTACAGGCTAGAAGCTATAAGTTTGCCAAATTTCAAGTTTCTAGCTCATCTGGAGGTGGGTAAACATTAATGTCAGTGAGTGAGTCAGCTATGTGGCTTTATATTAGTATTTTATATATATATATAT
>CABFWB010000675.1:179908-199638 GCA_902151455.1 Timema bartmani | reverse complement strand
TTTTTACTGTTTTATTTAACATTAATTTTTAAGCATTGAAAATTTAAATAGCTTGAAATAGAATAAATCACTGAATAGAACATAAAAAACTGAGTAAATAACAAAGTTTACAAAAAAAACTAACTTTAGATTTTACGCTAAACTTGGGTTATGCATAGCAGCTGTTTCAGTGACCATCAACTTTAGCAGGGTTATAGTAAAATAAAGTCTATAATAAATAATTGGGTTGGAATCAGAAGGGGACGGTGAGAGGACTTTAAACATGGTAATTTTGCATAAATATGAAGAGGTTGGGGTGGATTATCCTGATCTTCAAATATTATTTCATCCCTTTAGGAATAACTAGTATTCACACTCGTGTCATCAATGTCAGCTGCCACTCCTACTTGATTCGATCTTTCAATTTCACTAGAACAAAATTCCTGTTCAGTTTCATAATTTACAAGTTCAGAATCAGTGCTTTCAGAATGACAAACAAATTGATCACTCTGGGTTGAGCTGTCTATAAATATTGCAAGTATTTCTGTGTCTTGAATCACAGCTTTCCTCTTAGTAGCCATGTTTACAAACAAGGCCAAAGATAAAACTCATAAAGTAAAAAGTTATAAAATAATTTTCAGGTTCGATATATCGCAAAGACAAATAAAAGTAGCTTGAACATACGAGAATGCAGTGGAAATAAAATCTACTCTATCTGTTGACTTAATACTGAACTAAGAGCTCGAAAACAAGGGATCGCTGTGAGCGACGCTGGCAAGTTTAGCAGATATTTCGTGCATCGCTCTGAGCGACGTTGGCACTCAAAGGGTTAAAATGTAATTTGTATGAACTTTTAATCAAGACAATGTAGAAACACTCTACAATAATGTAAAGTGATAGTGAAGGAAGTCAACCTGAAAGGATAGTTAGGTTAGGTCTAGATATAACAAACACACTTCTCTATTTATTCTTACACTTTTACACTTCCTACTTCTCCAAACTTCCACAGTTGCATCTTGTTTTGAATTTTCAGAAATATTTATTTTTCATATGAAGAGACATTAATGAAAAAGTAATATTCCTGAAAATTCAAACTAATGTGCAACTGTGGAAGTTTTGAATAAGTGGAAAGTGTAAAAGTGTAAGAAGAAATAGAAAAGTATGTTTGTTATATCTAGACCTAACCTAACCTTTCAGGTTGGCTTCCTTCTCTATCACTTTACATTATTGTACAGTGTTTCTACACTGTCTTGTTATACATTTCCAAGCCATCTTGCAATTATTCATTTTATTAACTTTGTTTTATAACTGTTAGTGTAATTTTAATGTCCTTAAATTATTATTAATAGCACCGCGTCTTACTACTCGCTCGGGTTATACGCACTTATGCTAAGGTGTAACGGGAGAGTGATTTTGAGATGAAACGGAGGACCTACAGTTTAACGTGGAATCCGAACCACAATGGAGGCCTGGCATTCAATGTCCTTAAAGACATGAGTGTTAAAACCATTTTAATTATTTTTTTTATTAGATTTTTATTTGAGTGGTGTTCTAGTTTTTAAAATTGTGTTTCATAAGTGTTATTTCTAATTTAATAACCGATATTTCCATTATTTGACTTTCTTCAAAAGTAATTACTATTTATACAAATGAGTGTCATTCATATTTTAAGAACATGTGCTTAAATATAGTTTTTAACATTTTAAAATTATGAATAGGCCTATACTGGAGTTCGACTCGAATGAAAAAACCCAAGCTCGCAGACCCCTAATTTATTTCATTTGTAATCAACCCCAACCACCCCTCGTAAAATACTGGTTAAAATCCAGCCATATTAAACAATCTAGACTCATATTATTGTTTTGAAATCAAATCAATCAAAATTTGAGTGTCTTTTAGTTATTTTTAAAAGTGTTGATAGAATGAGTTAAGTTTCTAAAAAAACATGTGAAATAAACAAACAGATTAGGCCTCGTTACCTTTTGGTCAAATTTAATCATCATTGAAGGATTATAAAATAATTTATTTTAATTAAAAAATAAAAATACAAACGGATTAAAAAAAAAGACTAAAACAACATGCTTAGCAATTAAACATACATTGGAATTAGTGAACTCAATAATCCCACAAGAGAAGCTAAAACAAGATAATCGCTCATTCTTGTATACAGGTGGAAAGAGCTAACAAACCTGAAGTCTGCCATAGAGTTTTGCAACGAGGTGGGCTACCCCTGCTTGGTGCGTCCTTCTTACGTCCTTAGCGGTGCTGCGATGAATGTGGCTCACACTCCACAAGATCTGGAGACCTACCTTAAGTCGGCCAGTGATGTGAGCAAAGAGCACCCTGTAGTCATTTCCAAGTTCCTATTGGAGGCTAAGGTAAAAGACTCATTCGTACTGTAATAATGGCATATCTTGTTGTTTAAGACTTTTAAATTACTAATTTTTGAAGAAATATAAAAAAATTCATAGCAAATCTTGATTATTATATCTGAACAAAATTAAAGTAATTATTAGAAATGGGTCTAACCCTATATTTCTCAAATCTAAATCTTAAATTTTCTTTCTAATCTTGAATTCAAATTTTTATCCTTGAATGTACAATGTACAATTTTAGTTCAAGAAAAAATATTAGGTATGGGCCCTCGAATCTCTTAAATCCAACCAAAACTTGTTTCAAACTCAAAAGAAATCATTATTACTAGGGGTGGGCAGTATCCCGAACCTCAAGAAAGATCGGGAATTCATCATTTCCTGTAGGTTGGACGGGATTGACCCTTTACTGAAAAAGTTTCGAGGGTTGGGGAGGGGGGCGGTCATAGTGCTCCAGGAAAGAAAACAAAGGCCGTATGTGTTCTAGCGGTTACTGCCTTACCATAATGCCATGCGCAAGCTGCAAGTTGACTGTTTGTTTTTACTGTAATACCAAGGAAAAGGTTAACATTCACCTTCTAGTTAAAGTTTAAAGTTGTGAGTGAGTGTATTATATCTATGTATGCATTATATAATGTTCAACCGTTAATGAAGGAACTTTGTGGTCAAAAAAGGTTACCAAAAATTCACTAATATTTGTTTCTCCAACTCACATTGATGAGGTGCCAAACCTTACGTTTTGTATTATTTTTTGCACTTTGCAAATAATTAAATACTAAACACCATTTTCAAAAGAAATTAACCAATAAAAATAATTTCCATCCAAAATGTAATAAACTTTACTATTTGATTTGTATTATTTGATATTAATCCAAAATTTTCGATTTTGTTATTTGATTTGACAAAAAATGCGATTTGCACAATTCTATTTATTTTATAATGATGTCAATTCTTATTACCTATAGCAATGTTTTTTTAAGCAACGGGTCTTACTACCTATTTTGATTATACACTTATGTACTAATTACTCTGGTGTGTTAGGAATGAGGAAGATTGAATCTAGGAGGTGTACCCACATTTTTGTGAGTAGAGTGGGAAACCATTTAAGAATAACCACCCTTAGTACACCTGGCCAAGATCGAACTACGATCTTCCCATCATCAGCATTTTAGTTTATTACGAGAGTGATGCCTTAAAACATGTGGCCACCAAAGCGAGTTTTAATAATATTATAACTTTTACAAGTCTTACCATATTAGTTTAGAAATCTATATATTTTTCATCTAAAATTATTCTAAAGCGTAATTTTAAAGTTTCCCATTCCCGTCCCGAATCTCGATATTTTGACTCATTTCCCGTCCCGTCCCGTTCCGAATTAAAAAGTAATTCCCGTTCATGTCTAATTATTACATATTGTTGAATTCACGAAATAAAATGATAAAGGTATTTATTCACGAAATCGAATTTTTTTCACAAATTCTTAATAATACTCATCTGTTAAAACTAAATTAATGTTTTATAGGCTAAATTCTGTTTGTAGTGTGGCCTATAATCACACTCTTAGATAATACATACAGGCTATCTACCATCCGGCAAAACTGAAACTAGCCAGGAATTTGGTAGATTACAATAATGTTGTTTTACTCAAAATGTAAAATATAATAATAATTAAATCAGAAAATCACAATATGATTCAATCTGTCTTTTTTTATTTGTAGCTGTATAATATATTTTTTAATTCCTAGTAGAAGATGTTAATACAAATATAAAATATATGTTTATTTAAATTCTAAACCTTATTATTAGTCATAAAAAAATGGGTGGAGGGTGGGATGATAGATGGGTGTGACATACTTTTGAGTCGGGGAATTGACCAGGGGAAATCAATGAAAAAATCAGGAATTTCATTTGTCAAGTTAAATACAGTAGCCCCATGACTTCTTTGGTGCTGACTGACAGCTTTGAAAAGCTACCAGAGCAAATTATGTATCTCTACGCCAAACCATATGATCTGCAAAAACACATGTTTAGCAGCTGTCACTTCTGACAGTCAAAATATAGGTATATACCTAAATGTTGACTGTCAGAAGTCAGCTGTGAACTGTCATTCAGCACCAAAGAAGCCACAGGGCTGCTGTAGAAAGCATGTACATAACAAATGTTACATGTACTGTATAAAAAGTTTATAATCTCCATAACAAGCACTGCTTCTAAAAGATTTTAAAAAAATATATGGACAGTATCTCTAGTAATAAAAATTTAATTCCAAACCAAAATGGCTGATAAAATGAAATAGTCAAACCTTCTACAACTACCACTATTACTTTTCTTTTAGCATGGTGTCTTACCCGTTAGGGTTATACACTTATATACTAATTACAATAATGGTTTTAGGGATGATAAAGGTTAAATCTAGAAATGTCACGATACTTGTTTTTCTTGATTTAGATTCTTAAGTTCAGCCGTGATTCTTCGATTCTCGAATCCGATTCTTGAACATTTCCTTTTACATTATTTTTCCAAGCATTATTGTACAGTAAATCTAACGTTCTTTATACCCTACTCCCCCCTCAATGCGAAACTTGGACACTACCATTACAACACATGACCACTTGAAACGTTAATCTCACAATCTTATAGATATTTATTAAAAACAATAAAAGTCTTCAAAACTAAAAATTCTAATAAAGTCAAAATTAATTCAATAATTTGCAGATTTTATAACAAAAAGAAGAACGCATTTCACATGTTAGTTTCAAGTCTTCCACCATTAACTGATCCAAGGCACGTTAGCTCCCCAGACACTAGTGATGAAGTTTTGGCAATGATATATCGATAATCTATTGAATTAAAATAAATATAACATTTTATTGCTCCATTTTTATCAACTATTTTGTTTTTGGTTCTTTTTTTATTAATTTTGTCTTATTCAAAGAGCTAAATAAAACATTCAAATTGAAAAGCGACAAAGAATATAATTACAGGAGAGCGGCCATTTTAATTTTATAGGTATTCATAGCTTTCAATATACACGTGATATCTCAATTAATGATAGATATATCGATATATTACGGAAAATTGCCATTCTAGTCCAAGTATTATATATCATTTGTTTGTTTAGAATCGATTAATATATTTTGACAGTATCACTTAACTTTTACTTTTAAAAAAAGTGTGTCAAAGTTTTTAAGTTTTTATCTCTTGATACTTTCATAATGTCAGGTCGTATTATATTTAAGACCATTTACTTTTCATGTAGAACACCTCAAAATGTTAGGGTTGTACTATATTCGGGATCGTACTATATTCGGGCCATTTACCATTTGCCGGCATTGAAGTGAAACGGCAATTAAATTAATATGAGAGATAATCTATTGTTACCTATTTTGAATGTTGCCGTTTTGTTTAGTTGCCATTTTTATTGAGAACTAAGAATTGCGTAGCGAGAATCGTAATATTAAAATTGATTCTCGATTCTTTCGATACCAGTAAGAATTGAGGTATCGAGGAATCGAGTTTGACAGCGCTAGTTATATTTATAGGAAGTGTACCCATATTTGCATGGAGGAAGAGTGAAAAATCACCCTCGGGAAACCCTACCAAAATTTGAACCTCGATCTCCTGTCATTGACAGTCTAGTCTACTGCGAGAATAGTGCCTTAGACCATGCAGCCGCCAAAGTGGATAAAGTGGGTAGTTGGTTGCAGTTTGTTGGTTACTTGAATAAATACTTTATTTATTTATTTAAATTTGTTTCATATAAAAATATGACTATTAAAGTTCAAGTTTATTTAACAAATTGGCATTAAATTGCTGCATTAATAAATAATAATTAACACACTATGTATAATGATTTAAAAAGTTTCTTTCAGCAATGATTAAGTCTTAGCTATGACAAAAAATTAGGGGTTGATGGGATCCAAAATCCTCAGGAAAAGGTTGGGAATTCATCCACGCCCAAAGGTCGGGCAGGATTAGTCCTTTCTTGGCCAAGTTTCATAGCAAACAACGTGCGTAGTTGCAGCAGGTACCGCTGGCTCATCACTGTTGAATGTTAATTGGTTTGGTAGACATTCCTCAGCTTTGTTTGGTCTGTGGCATGCTTAGGGATGGAGGAAGGGGTGTTATACTTTAAGGCTTGTGGTGATACAAAAAGTTGGAAGACTCTCTGGGGTCTGTCTATCAACAGTTATTCGTTAGGTTCAGCAAGTGAGAGTGCTTAGATTTAGAGAAGGACAAAGATATATTTTACTCGACCATATTTTGGGGCTTGGAATTTAAGGAAAAGGGGGGGTGGGGAGTATCTTGCCAAGGTCAACTATTTATGACCTATTTAGCCTGTCTTTTGTTTAGTGAAACAAACAGCCAGTGTGTGTAGAAATTACAGGGATGTTAAACTAAAGAATCTTTAAGGTGTGTCAATTCTAGATGACATTTAAGGGGCTTCAAAAAGAGAAGTTTAAGAGGGTTTCATACATGGACAACTCTTGAGGGGTTTCAAAAATAGATAACTTTTAAAGGTTAACAAACCTAGAGAACATTTAAAGGATTTAAGGGAGTTAAAACCTAAAGAAAATTTAAGTTGTCTCAAACCTAAAAAATATTTAAAGTGTTTCAAACCTAGACAACTTTTAAGAGGTGTTGAACTATATCACCATTAGAGCCACGTCCAGACTAGAACGGAACAACAAACACGAACATTTCTTAGAACAAGTTTGTTGTTCAGTTCGCTGTGGCCAAGTGTCCAGATTTGAACAGAACATGTTCGCTATGTGCTCCCATAGTTGGTTGACAAAAAAATATATTTACTAACAAATAAAACAGATATTAAATTAAACAACTGGAGAACAAAAACGCTCGTGTGTGTTTATTGTGATATATTAAAAAAAAAAATTTGTATCCAAATAGCGATCATTATAAAATAAATTTAACAAATTACTTTAAGTATTAACTTTATTTATCTTAATTTCACAAACATCTCCTATTTGGTAAGCAAAAAAAAGTTTCTCTTAAGTTGTATTAGTAAAACGAGGTATGACAACTGGGAAATTAACAACAGGTAATCAGATAAAAAAGGATGCCTTTAGCCCTCCCCCTACCCACCTCGGTGGCCGCAAGGTCTAAGGCGTTACTCTAGTGTTACACTAGACTGCAGAGGACGCATAGATCAGAGTTTGATCCCAGTCGGGTGCAGTGATCAGTTTTCCCTAAATGGTTTCCCTATGCTCTTCATGCAAATATGGGTGCACTTCATTTAAATTACACCTATCTCATCCCTAGCCCATAAGTTTAATTAGTACATAGGCATATGACCTGAACAGGTAGTAAGACGCGGTGCCAAAAAAAAAAATCCTCCCCTAGTTGGCCCCAAGTACCCTACTTAGGGCGTATTTTGCTCACTGAGGTTAAGCAAATATTTAACCTACAAAAAAGTTTTATATATATCTAAATAATTGTTTGTATATAATTTCTTAACTTTTCCTGTACCGATGGTATCATATATATATATTTTTTCTTTCTAAGGGTGGCTAACATACTTTCCATTTTTTTACTGCACTCATTCCCATTCCTGTACATCACAGCCCCAAACTCCTCCACACATCCTGTTTTATTTGATTATAGTGATCTAAATCTTTAGGATTCCAGATTACCTGGTGTGACTTATAGAACTCAATGAGCTTAATTTGCAATTCTTTAGATCACTACATTTTTCTACATTATGCTAAAATAAGGAGATAAATATAATAATAGTAATAATAATAATTATTATTATTACTATTATTATTATTATAAATATAATAATATAATAATCCTAATAATAATATAACAATCCTAAAGATTTAGATCACTATAATCAAATAAAACAGGATGTGTGGAGGAGTTTGGGGCTGTGATGTACAGGGATGGGAATGAGTGCAGTAAAAAAATGGAAAGTAATAATAATAATTATTATTATTACTATTATTATTAAAATAAAGAGAAAAAGTTTTGACAAAATTCCAGGATACCTTTGACAGATATTCAAGATCTGTTGATATTAGCATGTGCAGAAAACTAAACTCTATGTTGCTAGTGGAAAAATATTTGATTTATTTTGGCCAAAAAATGTAATGCTATAAAAATTGTAAGAATACTTGCTCTCCCTTCGGCCGCACCTTAAAATGCATAGGAATTAATTGACATAATAAATAACACTGTATAGTTGGATTCTAGGTAAACATTCATTGAAGAGTAGTTTACTGAGGAGAAGTTTTTGAAAATTAAAAATATCTCGAAAATAGCACCAACATTTTTATTCACAATGTATATCTGGAAATTTTATTGTGTGACAAATAACAATGTTTCTCTTTGGGGTAAAAACACATTTATGGGTTGCTTATTGATGAATGATTTTTCAAAAACTTGAAAATCTTACGAATGACTGGTTTCAGTTAAAAATTTAATATCACAAATTATATTGTACCATAAAACATTTTCCAAGTAATCTTAGAGCATAAAGTAATATACATAAGCATTAATATATTTTTTCAAGCATAAAACACCTAACAAAAAATATTCAAACTTCGACTCGACTTTTATAATGTTTTGTATATTCAATTCGAGTTTGCTTCAAATTTAAAAATTGGAACTTTGCGCACCCCTAATTATTACCATAGTTTTTAAAAAAAATGATGTATTTCAATTATTTTGTTGTATTGTAGGAAATTGATGTAGATGCAGTGGCATGTGATGGAATAGTAGTGTGTATGGCAGTGTCAGAGCACGTGGAGAATGCTGGCGTTCACTCAGGGGATGCTACTTTAGTTACTCCTCCACAAGATATCAACCCCCAGACCTTAGCAAAGATCACCACCATTTCTCGAGCAATTGCAGCATCTCTGGAAGTCACTGGCCCATTCAACATGCAGCTAATAGCAAAGGTATGGTGCATCTACAAAATCTTATAATTCAACTCTTTTAATTAAATACCTCATTTTACTTTTGATGTAGAATTGTATGGAAGAATGTAAAGGAAAATGGGTTTGTTCTGCTCTTCGGTCTGATTACAATTTTCTTTAGCTTCTTCTATGTACATTATGAGTGTGTGAATATTTGAAAATTTAAAATTTTTGAATATTTGCACATTTTTTAATATCTAAAAACAGATAGTGGTTCGTTCAATTTCACCACAAATTTTTATTTATTAATAAATTATTATTTGAAGTGATGTGTATTTATCTAAGCTATTTTTAGAGATGGGTCAGATCCACTATTCTACGAATCCCAATCTTGAATCCAAATTCAAATCTTGGAAAAGATTAAAAACATAGAGGAAATATAAATATAAAATACAAATAGTAACAAAAAAAGTCTTATCTATTCATTATAACATTCATACATTCAGTTAAGTGTTAAATTCCTGCCCTGAGTTCATCTTATAATTATATTATTTAACACTCTTGACACTTTATCTAAAAAAAATTAACAATATTTTGAATTTTTTACAGTTATTTCATATGTTATATCTTTTAAATAATTTTTTTTTATTATTTCAAGTATAGTCCCTGTTAGTCTTAAAATTATTTTTTAATTATTAATTTTCAGCAAGCTATTTATCTTTTCAAACCTCATTAAGTTACATCGATTTGGCAACACTGCAAGTTTTCACTTACATATTTCAAACCATTCTAGAAACATGTAATTCAATTGCATTTTTTTCCCTGTGTTTTGTATGTTTTCAATGTGTCTCTTCAAATGATAAAGGAATATTTCTGAAAATTTATAACAATGTATGAAGAGAAATAGTGCAATAGTTTAAGAAGAAACGAATAGAAGAACTGAAGAGAGAAGTGTGTGTTTCTATCCAGGCCTAACCTAACTATCCTTTCAGGTCGGCTTCCTTCATTATCAATTACTCTACATTATTGTACAGTGTTTCTGCATTGTCTTATTATAGATGAAAAGTATATAAGTTACTTTGTATTGATTTTGTAAGAAGTTAGATGTAGTAGTCAATAAAAATTAATATTAAGAAACACGATGTAGGCTACACAATAATAGATCTTATATAGGACAACAATTGTATGATGCTGGACAATTAACTTTAAAGAGAAAGGTAATAAAGGTATGTTTAAAAATTAAACTATAATAATTATATTCCTTAGCTGTTAACAATCCTCTGTTCCTTGAATATGGTAGCTAAGTTGCATGTTAATGTATGATAATGTAAATGTTTTTATAACAATCAAATATTAAAGAAGTTTGTCCCCAACAATGTATATTTGAGAACAAATGCTTATAATAAATAGAGTATAAATGGTTTCCCACTAAAAATAAATTTTTAATAACAAATGGTTAATACAAAACTCACTTACCTAAATGCCATTAAGGAAATGAACTGTCATTAACTGTGGGGTTATTTAATTGGGTTGGTATTGCAGGTCAACATTCGGCATGCTGACCATTACAACAATCCAGCTGTGTAACAACTAATGTTATTCTTGTTTCAGGATAATGAGCTAAAAGTAATTGAGTGCAATGTCCGTGTCTCTCGCTCATTCCCCTTCGTCTCCAAGACCCTGGACTTTGACTTTGTAGCCATGGTAACGCGGGTGATTGTTGGGGAGCATGTGGAGCCAGTCGATGTATTGCGAGGCTGCGGAAAAATAGGAGTCAAAGTTCCCCAGTTCTCATTCTCGCGCCTTGCTGGTCAGTACATGTAATTTCCTTGACATAACTTGTGATTTACATTAAAATAAGGAAAAATGGTTAAGTGTAAATTTCTTGAAGTATTTTTTACCTACAAGAAAAATATAAAAACGAAAGAAAACAGTTTGATTCAAACAAAAAATTCTGAGTGTGTTTCCTTTAATCCGTCCTATTCTTCTCCTCTCACTTGCACACTTTATGTTTTCTGCTTCTCTCCCCACTCCCAGACCAAGAGGATTGAAATGGGGGTGGGAGTTTGTTGAGAATAGAAAGGTCGTTGAGTGATAGAGAAAGTTGTATTGCAGTGGCTGTGATTATGGAGGGATTATCTTTGCAAGGTCATCCACAAGCTTAGCTGGCAAACAAACGTATGAACCAAGAAAAGAAGATTCAAGGGAAGCTAAAACTGCGGACAATTCAAGGGAAGCTAAAACTGTGAAAGTGTTAGGGAAGCTAAAACTAAAGAGTTATCAGAGGTTTTAAAACTACATCATGAATCAGAACTTATCTTTATTTCAATACTTAAATTCATTCATTAATTGATCATTATTAAAAAAAAATATGTTTATTTAAATTACAAAAAATGTAATAATCAAAAATATGTTTTTGTTCTAAAATTAATATATTTTCCATATGCACAAATCTCAAGATAAAATTCCTATATGAAACTATCACTAACTTAACTAAAAGAAAAGTAGTCAATTTACCGAAATTTATCTTTAAAACATGATAGGATCAAAAATAAAGAGAAGTATGTTTAAATTAATCCTTGTTTTCATTTAAATTTCATTAGCAAACAAACTATACTGAACAAACTAAAAATGGTCTACTTGAACGGTTGATTTTTTTAGTATTATTAATATGAATTATTTCTACATTATATTTGGAAGAAGGTACAGGAAAGGTGGATAGAAACATATAAAAGGTACGAACACAATATGAATTTTACAATGAAAAGAAGAACACAGTTCACACTTGCCTGTACCGTCTTCCAAATATAATGCAATTGCCTCATAAAGCGAAAGAGGTTTTCTTTATTGAAATATATATTATATATTCCCATTCAATCTCCTTTTCCTGTGTTTGTCCTTTATGTTTTACCTTTTACATGTTCCTATCTATGTGTCCTATCATTATTTACATTTTTTCCATTTTCTCCCTTTTGTGTTTTTTGGTTTCCTCTTTTAGGAAGTTGCGTTGCGCGTTTCACACTCCTCCCTGATGAGTTCCGATAGAATGAAACCTAGGTTGGGGGATTGGGTGGTGACGATCGATTTTCTTTAAGAGGCAACCATTACCTCTTTGTCCAATGGCAGCAATGTAAAGTGTGAACTGTGTTCTTCTTTTCATTGTAAATTTATTTGTAATATTTCAAATTAAATAAACCAAATGATCAGCATTGGTGATCAACCTAATTGGCAACAAACAGTTGGCATTGTTATGATGGGCAAAACAGTTGAGCAACTCAGCTCGAATTAAAAACCAAACAATACTTTTATTGGCAAAGCTTTGTTATTGTTGACCATGGTGATATTCCTTTATTGATGGTTCAACCACTTCTGGAGTTTTGTTGCCTCGAGTCCCAACTAGGTAAAGTTTCTTAGTTCTTCTGTGGGACATCAGCAATTATGATATTAAATATTCTGAATTATGTTTTTTTAATTCAATTTCATCCAAACATTTTTTAATATGTGTGTAGAAACTTATAATAATAATAATAATAATCATCATCAACACCTGTTTCCAGCCTCTGGCTGAATCAGTTTAGTAAATTGCCTTCATCTTCCTCTTTCCTTCCACCATTCTTCCTTCTTCGATTGCTTCCATTCTGATCCTCTCACACACTTTCTTTTATCTGCTTCTCTCATCTCTTTCTTGGTCTCCCTTGCGATATTTTTCCTTCATACTTCATCCCCATAATTCTCTTTTGAATGAAAGAAAATGAAATTAAACTCTAATGTCAAAACCCATGAACTCACCAGAAAAATGTGATTCCAAAAGTTTACTTTTAAAGTCTTACACATTGCAGTAATTTTTAAGCACCTTAAGTACCACCTTCATTAGAAGATGGTAAAACACCAATAATAACTATATTTGTAACTATAATTGCTAAATTTACCCAAAAAATAAAAAAATCACAAAATAGGTTTATATATTTTGTGCTGTTACCTTTACAGTTTAAATCATAGTTTTAATATAAGTTTGGATTATTTTATAAATGTATATTTTGGTTATGACTTAAGCTCATTGTTATTAACAATTTAATGTATGGTGTAGGAATAAGAAGAATGAGATATAGGAACTGTATCTAAATGAATGTGGAGCAGAGATGAAATACCTCATTTAGGATAGCTTGTAGAAAATCCTACCATCACTGTGATTGTTAAAAAAAAATATTTTTTAAAATCTTGTTAAATAGCCTATATAAAGTTAAGTACATTGTATTTATTTTAACAAATTAAATTAGTTATATTTTTAACAGTTTTACTAAAAACTGATAAAATATACAACAAAAATTATGATTTTTGATAAAATGTTTGTTGAATTTTCACCAAAAATTTGTGATTAGTCTCGTCATCTCATACCACTTATTTTGGCTATTTTGGTTATTTTTGTTTTATGTTGGCTGTGCGCAGGAGCGGATGTGATGCTAGGGGTGGAAATGGCCTCTACAGGTGAAGTGGCGTGTTTTGGGGAGAACCGCTATGAAGCCTACCTCAAGGCCATGATGAGCACAGGCTTTCAGATCCCAAAGAAGGCCATACTCTTGTCCATCGGAAGTTTCAAGGTCAATTATGTTCCCAAGGTTTTTTTTAGTTATTTTTTAAAATAGAGTGAGGGGTTTGAACAAATTTCAACTATACACTTTAAAACATAATCTTCTACAAAAAGATGGGTTGTTTCAAATTTTTACTAGCTATCTTCCTTTGGGCCAAACTTCCAGCAACAGATATGTCAAAACTTCTTAAAATGTTATTATTGGTTATGTTTGGTGCTTTAAAAGTGACATAAACTATAGAATGTTATTATTATATGTGCCACATAGAGTAAATAAAATGTTTAAATTAGAGATGTCATGATACCTTCTTTTCTAAATTCTGATTATTAAGTTCAACTTTGATTCTTGATTTAGATTCTTGAACATTTCATATTTTATTATTTGCCAAGCACACAACCTCATTTAAAAACATTTATTCAACATCATAGAATAGCAAAAAAGAAAAGTAAATAGTGCAAAAGTTAATTTTTTCTAACAAATAAAAAGATCAGTTTACCAAGTATTAAAGCATATTTTACCAAATTAATAAAATTATGAGGAATTACATTAGAAAGCATGTATTTTTACCTTCAAATTATAGTCTCGCCAAGTCAAATAATTAAAAAAAAAGGTATATCAAACAATGGTTGAAAGCACAAGTCTTATACATTCACTAAATAGGGTTGTTAACTGAATCAAAATATGTTATGTAGCAAATAACAGCAAATAAACTAATATCAGAGATATTCGATTACTACTTTTTCTGAATTTTGCCATTTTCTTAGTTGCCAGTACTGTAATTTCCATGAGAGCTAAGAATCGAATTATAGAGAACTGTAATATTAAGATTTATATTTGATTATTTTGATATTAGTAAGAATCAAGAATATCGAGGTATCGAAGAATTGAGTTTAACATCCCTAGTTTGGATAAAAATTCAACATATTTCAATGTATTAAAATAAAAATGTTATAATGTTGACCAAATATTAAGCCAATCAATAACTGGTTGATGACTTCCACTAAGGACTACATACACTCTACAATAAAATAGTTTTAGGAAAAACTATGATACCACATTTGTTTCGATGAATTTCTTTCATTTCCCACACTTTCTACTATGTTTTTTGTGAAACAAATCTGCATCAACGAATGTCACATTATTAATATATGTATTGTTCTGGCATTCAGCACAAGATGGAGCTATTGCCAAGTATCACATCTCTCCAGAAGATGGGATATAAGCTCTATGCCAGCATGGGTACAGCGGACTTTTACATGGAGCATGGCGTTGATGTGAGTAGGCGTTATGTGTTTTTTATTTGTAGTAATAATATTTTTTAATCGGGGTGTGCGAAATACACTTTTAAAATTTGAAGCTAAGTCAAATTAAATAGAATAAAATATTCCCAAAGCCGAATCAAAGTTGGAATATTAAAAAAAAAAGCCGGGGGGGTTGAGATATTAATTAATGCCTAACTCAAAACTTTAGATGTACACTGATTTTTGTAAGAAATTTGTTCTGTAAAGTCCTTTTAAAACAAACTTCTTACCAAAATTATTGTAAATTTTACAAAATATTAAAAATTGCAATAATAACTAACATATTTCTACCTAAGTTGATAAATTAAGTTAGTTTAACTCATAAGTTAAAGTGTGCTATAATATGAAAATATTGAAACAAAACAATTATACAGGAAGAATAAAATTTAGACATATAACACTTTAAAATATCTAAGTTATAAACTAGAATATTTACACTAAAAGTTTAGGATTATTGAAGAAATGCAAATGTAAATCTAGACCAGGAAAAGGATCTATTTGACAGTTGTACACTTTCAGTTGTTTGGATGTAATATTATTAAAACTATAAAATAAAATGCCATTGATAATAAATTAGTGTACAAAATTCTTAACTACATTAATAGTCAGAATTGTTGGATTTCTTACTCCAAGAATGAATTTTTATATGTGTTTGTAATGTAGATATTATCAAAAAATCAATTCGACAAGATGCAAACATAAATTTGTCATTAAGTTATTTGAAGCTGTTAAATATCAAGTCGTGATGTAAATGGTACTAAATTTTAATAAAAAAATTTCATTCCTTATCTTAAATGATCTTATCTCCTTATTGCAGGGATGATTAACATCGAAGTTTTAGAAGTAACATGTTTCGGCGCGGTTTACTTTGATGTAAATCATCACATTTTCAAATGTTAGTAGCCATAAAGTTTAGCTTGTTGCCAGATAAAATGAGGCAAAAAAGTCTACATATTAGATGAAAAATGTATAATTATAATAGGAGTAGGCCTACTTATGACAAAATTAGTCTTTCTTGTGGAATGTCATATTAACTTTTAAAGCTTTGACCACACTGAACTTGATATTTTAATGTTTATGTAACACATATTTATTCTAACATGTCTTAGTAAGTAAAACTTACCTTTATATTCAAGTTTATACACAATTTAAATAAAAAATAATAATAAAAATGCCACTAATACATCAAAAGACCATTTAAAAAAATTAAGGCTCAATTTTATTATATCATATAATATTCAATCTTCATCATGAACTTTTTTCATGTTAAGATACAACCATTTTATCAATATATTTATCATACAAGGCAATCAATATGTATATTCTTTATACTTAAAAAATTATTGCTACGGATATTTTTTTAAGTTCGTTTTGCATTCTCGCTTAAGAAACCAGCTGTAATCACTCTCCCATCATGGAGGTAGCCCAGCGACCTTGGTAACATTTCTCCATTGTGGAAATGTTCTGATGAAAGTATTATCCTTGCTCATCACTTCCTTGCCTAGTTATAATCTCTATTTCAATTTCAAATGTTTTAACTGGTTTTACTACCAACATTATTAAAAGTAATCACTAACATCATTCACATATAAAAATTTAAAACTATAAAATATGTTCAAACAATATTAGATTAATATTTATAAGGAAGCTTTATACATTTGATTTACTTAGAGGCTAATTATTGTTTTAATAAGTTTTAATATTTTAGTAACTTAACAAGGTCTCTTTAACTTATACATACATTTTTATGACTTCAATATTGTGAATGCCTGTATTGCCCTTTATATATATATATATATATATATATATTGACCACTTAATAACAAGCCTTATTCTAATCTACTTATTTTACTTCTTTCATTTGATCTATTGCTCACAACATTACAGTATTAAATATGTTTAAGTTTTTAATAATAATATATTATTTTTTATAAAAGCTTTGTAGATTATACAAAGTATGTTTCAAGCCCTAGGTTTTCCCATCCCTACTCCAAACACAGTAGCCATATATCATCTCACTATCTTTAAGTTATATTTCCTGTCAATATGAATATCTCTTTCTTATCTTCACCTTGATTTGTTTTATAGTGTTCATATTGTTCACTCTCATGTAATTATTTTTTCCGCTCTCCAATGTATCTTATTACCTATTTGAGCTATACACATATTAATTACACTACTGGAGTTGGAATGAGGAAGGATTAATTTAAAGGAAATGTAACTGGACTGTTTTTGGAGAAAGGGTGGGGAAAACCCCCTCAGCTCATCTGGCTGGGCTTTGAATCCCGATCTCGTCACAGGGGAAAAAAATTTAGAGGATCCTGATATTTAGGCTCATATATATAGTTGAGATTCTGACGTCAGCCAATTTCCCCATTTGATTGCTTGTTATTTTTATGTTCTGAGATTCTTTTACGTCCTAGGTTAGACCATAAGTATGGCCTATAGTCTGCAACCCACTGACATGGGCTGGTGTTAATATTAACTCGGTGACATGTTATAATTTAAAATACAGGAGTATGACATCGAATTTGATTGAGATTCCACCTCATGGATTAAAGAAATTGTTTGAATATATAAAATAGTGATAGGTCCTTTGAATCCTTGAGGATATCCTAGATTTTCAGGATTCAAACAATTCACATTTAAGTTTTTTGGTTAAATTTTAAATATGGCATTTCTAAAGATCTCTTATTATGGTCACAAAATTCAGATAAAATGCATTAGGTTAATTATACCAATCCAAAAGAAATGAGGAAGGGAGAATTTACATAAAATATACTTGCATTTGTGTGGAGAAAGCATTCAGTAAAAAACACCCTCAATACAGCGGACTGGGTTTTGATCCTTGAAATGCTCCATCATGGAGGTCCAGTCTATTGTGAGAGGGATGCCTTATACCACTAGACTTAGACCAGTGTACCCAACCTTTTTCGACTCAATGCCTCTTTGCAAAATCTTTTTATTCTTAACGCCCCCCTTAGATTAAGTATATATGCCAAGGCTTCCTTTTCTTCCCTTAAAATTTAAGTAATGCATAATAGATATTTTCAATGATTATTAATGATTGTTTTTATCATGTCATTTTATTGCACTTAGATTACACATTTAATTTTTATTTTGATTTATTAATATAAATACATAGTTATAGAAAAGTAAATAAATTGAGATTAACTATAAAATACTAGTGTGAGCCCTGAGCTTGATGATTTTTGGCTAACTTCAGAATATCTGGAGCATACTTGGGTAGTGATAGTCTTAAGTCACAGCGACTAACAATATCCAAACGGTTTCGATTTCTCACTAGTATGCAATTCACTGCACCAGTTAAATTTCATTTTTTAAATCTCACTACTCGGTGTTATTTCATGTTTATTCAAAATTACATGTTATCTGAGGTGTTTAAGTATTATTTACATATTGAGACAATGTATACACAATTAAAATTTATTATTGAAACCTTATATATTTGCTTTAGAATTCTTCGTCAAGTTTGTCTGCATATTTCACAATTTTGTAGCCTAAAGTTAGCTTACACTACAGCAAAATACTAATCAAATTACAGCATGGCCAAAATTTCTGATTAATTTCTTCTTAAATTCGTGTTTATTTTAAAAATATAATTGTAAAAGCGGTGTAATTTTGTTTTATAGGAGGATTTCGTGTAACAAGACAATTCCATTTTATTTCACTTTTCAAAGACATTGTAAATCATATTTAAAAACTATCAAAGGAAAAAGTGCTTGATTCCATCTTTGTATGACACTTTTTGCTTTGTCGCATCTCACCATTTTTATGGGGCTCTACCTATATGTAATCTTTGATATTCAATAACTTATAACTAAGCATCCTATCAACAACAAGTATGTTGCTGTCAATTTTTTTAGTGGAAAAGCTGGAATTTTTTTCGGAACAAAGTTGAATTTGATTTTTTAAAGCCAATTTGAAGCTCACACACCCCTAATAAACTTTATTGGCTGTGCACTTACCTTTGAGGTTCCAGATATATCGATAAATGCATAAAATACACGCAAGAAACACATAATTATTTTACAAATCCTAAAAACATTAACAAAACTAATTAACTCCACACATTATGAATCAATAGAATACCCTGTGTCACTTCACAATAAACTCTTTCAGTTTACTGGCATTGTTTCGCTAAATAAGTTCATTTAAATATAACAGTAAGGATTAGCGAGTGTGTGTAATTCTAAAGAAAACCAACAAATAACTCTCTGTTTTCCACGTTTGCACACATCACTAATCCGTCGAAGGAGTCCCCCCTCCCCCCAATTCACCAAACACTCTCTCACGATTGGTTCTAACTTCCCTCAAGACTGCATCTGAACATTAACTAGGGCCCATTCCTTGATCTGACACTGGCCTCTATTTAGAATTATTTACTGAAGAACACACATTATATATACTTTATAGTGTTATTTCCATGAATTGAAACTATTAAATACATTCTGAGGACAAAACAGTTTAAAAATTTATTTATTATTTGTGTATTAAATCTTATATGTTTTAACTGTCTCATTAGAGTCTAATGCGACATGATTAGACCGACAAATATCAACCCCCCCTCAATAAACCCAACCCCCCCTC
>CABFWB010000675.1:144179-179893 GCA_902151455.1 Timema bartmani | reverse complement strand
CCCCCCTAAAGTTTGTAGTTACACTTAGGACCCCTGAAAGGCCATAACACCCCCCAGTGGGGTGCTACAGCCCACGTTGGGAATTCCTGTTCTAGACCATTGGACCCAGTTGAATCCATGTTTATCTAGCATTTAGCTACAGTTTATATTTTCTGTAGCAAATAAAGAATTAATGTAAACACTATAATAATTTAAGAGAACACAAGCTTACTGGCGTGGGGAAGTTAATCTCTAACTAACTCTGATTAGGCTTTCTACTATCCAAATTTGATATTCTAAGTTAAAATATTTCTACTTTGAGATAAAGTGGATCAGACCCATCTCTAATGAAAAACATCCATAAAGGATTATTTAGTTTTTGTAACAAAAGCAATTGTATTAATAATTGCAATAGGTTGATTTTCCTCTATTTTAACGTGTGCCTCATCAGATATATATTTTCTAATCTGTATTGATTGACCAACTATTAACAAATAGATGTTTGTGGCATTATCTAAGTGCTATCTAAGTGCTATCTACAAGTGTGAAGACATGTCAGCATGTGTTTCTTTCACATTCAAATACATTTGATTGACAATTATATTTTTATCTGTGATTACATTATTTTTTTTAATCCTGCGTCTTACTACCTGTTCAGGCTATATGCGATATATGATAGTTGAATCTAATGGGGTAAAGATGAGTAAGGAATTATTCTAGAGGAAATCTACCTGCATTTGGATGGAAGGAGAGTGGGAAACCATTTAGGAAAAACACCCTCAGTATACCTGACAGAGATTCAAACCACCTGATCTCCCCATCATCAGCAGGCCATTCAGACATGAGAGGGACGCCTTAAAGACCATTCGGTCACTAAAGTGTGTAATAATATTTAATCTTTATGTACATTCTCAGTATAGAAGGGTTTAATATGTACATGCCTGGACTTCAATTTGTTCATTTTTGAAACAAGAGTAAAGTCTATTATGAATGAGTAGTATCTATTAATAAATATTTAAAAAAAATTTTTCCTCCAAAATTTTGAATGAATTTCTTTAGAGTCATTACGATACATACTATGGGCTTAGCTCAACATAATTTAGACACACCTAACAACCAGACACCGGGATATTATTTTACCATGAACTGAATGTGAATTCACATTATAACAAAAACTGTTATCATTTAGCTATAATTTTCTAGATCAGTGGTTTCCAACCTAGGGGCGTGTGGAGCACTTCCGGGTGGATGGGGGTAGGGGGAGTTGGCATAGAATTATTAGGAAATAATGTCAAAATCAACTAAGAATTTGAAAACTTTTTATTTCAATCCCTTTTACAAAGTAAGCAATATTTTTATTGCGGTAATGGTGACACTGCCTACCAGTTGTAATATTAATCTGTTAGGTGATCAGCCAAAAGTAAGACGCTCGTGTGCATGCAGATACATGAAACACCAACAAATTTCAACTCAGACTCTCATAGAACCTAAACAGCGTTGTTGACTTGAAGAGGAAAGTGATATGCGATGTGCACTGCTAATAATCAAACCCAATATTCGAGAACTATTGAAAACAAAAATGTCAACCATCACGATAATCTTCAGTTATTTGTCGGTTGTTGTTTGTATGAATTATAGGATTGAATATAAAACAAAACCGTTTTGAGATTTTTTTAATAATCCTCCCAAACAATAATTGAAGGGGGGCATAGGAATTTGATTATCTACCAAGGGGGGCTGAAAAGGGTTGGCAACCACTGTTATATATAAACTAAAGAATTAAGTTTTACAAAATTAAAATAAAGATAAAAAAAAATCATACGCATGTGGTGAGGTCAACCTTTCATGCATTTCATACAAGCTTTAGATTTGGATTAAAAATTTAAAGGTAAAATGAGGATACAGTTTTGAAAAAAAGTGGATTAAGTTTTTAGTTTATATTTTTATATTTCTATTAAATTGAACAAATAACTAGCCAGGTGTATGCTTTACCTCTGAGTAGATTTGTAGCAAAAGGGGTGCATAATACAATTGCTTCAAAATCCACTAAACAAATGCAAAGTTTTGGGAACAAATAACTCTACTTTCTAAAGTTAATCTAAAAATAGTATTTAAAAATGTAGCAACGAGCTTAAAAAAATAAAGAAAAATACTTAACTATTATATTATTAAAAAAATCTTTATTAAGTAAATAATAAACAATTAATTTGCTAAGCTTATAGAAGCTTATAACTGTTTCAGTACATTAATTTTAAAATATAAATATTCACAACATATAATATAATTAAAACAAATCTACAAAAATATATCACAGATATTCATTGTTTGCTGTTCATTTATTTTTCTAAATCAACTTTGAATCTCCTATTCTGTATTCCAAGTTTAAAATAATAAGCTTTACATCTAAAAAGTTGTGTATACTTTAGACATACTTACATAATCATGCCATTCCCATATGGGGTAGGCAAGAAACTCTACATATAGTTCAAAAACCAACTCTATATTTAATTGATTCTCTTTAACTTCTTTCCTACTTCCCTTAGCTTCAACAAGATCCATACACAGAGTCATACATGCTCTTGTTTTCTTAAAACTCAAATTTGCAAAAATAATTAGATGTTATTTTTATTTTGAATATTTTTCTCTCTCATATCAATTAAATACTCTGCAATCAAAAATATTGTAAATTCCACAAAAGTATATTATGTATATAAACTCCTATTATATTATTTTTTTGAAACAATTTTTCTTTCAAACTTATCTTTAGCAAACAAAACTAAAGAGTATTTAAGAGCACAGTCAACTTTTAAAACCATCGTCTGTTGTAATTTAACTGCCAAGCAGTTTTTTAAAATTACATTACAAGATACACTACACTTTAATTCGATAACATCTTGGTGTCACAGTTCTATAAAATAAATTGAGATTTTTTTTAAAATAAGTTTTTTTCACACATCACAAACACACACAATTATTGTTGAAGTTTTTAGGTATGTAGTCCATAAATCATGCAGTTTTTATCAAACATATATTCTCTCAAAATACTTTAACACATTTCTTCATTGAAGAGGTAAAAGTTTCTTTATCTATTACTATAATCACAGAAACTTGAGTTATTCTTTACATTTCACTTAAATAATATTAAATTCAGTACCTGTAACTTATGTTTTTGTTAGTAAATAATTGATGGTAATATTATCCACCATTTTATGATAACCATGGAAATTTAGCTTATTTGTAGCTCGTAATAATTCGTTTTCCTTGCATCATAAGTTATAGTTTATAGGCCTGCCATTTAGGAAAAGTTAAAGTTTGCCGAATAATATTACTAATTTACAGTAGAACGTGTTTTACTTCCTCTTAGTATAGTCATCTACTCATAAATCATGACCATGAACATATTTAAGTACTTGAAAAAATCATGGTCAACTGATTAAAATATTATTTACAATATTTAATAACACATTAATTATTTTGTATCAGACCAGGCAGAAGAAATAATAGAGGGCTTGACAACCATTGATCAATCATATCTACTATTCTATTTTGTGTTTGTGGGCTTCATAGTGTCGATGCAGTCCATACTTCTCTACCAGATTATTTATCTCCTCCCAACCATCTTTGCTGCACAAGTCTTTCTTAGTTTAGTTCTTTTGTTCGAGACCAGTCGAATAATTTTGTGTAGTTTCAAATTACTTTGTAGTTCACCCAAGTACTGAACAAGTTTCACCAATTCAGCTGGGGAAATAGTTCATATTTAACTATTTGTTTGCAAACCTCATATCATTAGTGCTAATAGCATAGCAAAACAAAAGTGTTTTAAGTGTATGTTTTATTTCCTTTAACCCTTTGTTTTTTTGGCTAAAACAATTAGATGGATCACCTAAATCCCCAACCTTGTGCACTTCACCAAAACAAAATGAAAAGTAATCCATGAGAATATTCGAAGTTTCCAAGCTCAAAACTTCCTGATAAAACAGTCGTTTTTTTCTAATCTATAACTTGGAATCAACAATTTCTTCATCTACAACAATTTCTTCATAATCATCCTCCAACTTCACTTTGGGGCTGGGCACATTAATTTTATACCTGTTCCGAGGAACATTTTCTGAGGAATGGTTTTGGTTGTGAACATGAGCCTCTGTAATGATGATGGGAGGCTTTTTGATTTCTGGATGGACAACTGTGTTTTTGGGAAGGGGGAATGGCGTGCGGACAGAAATGGGTGTGATTTTTCTATTGTCTTTCTGTGGGGGTAAGAAGTTGGGTGTCGGGTTTCTGAATCCAGATGAAGATGACACAAAAACAGACCCCTTTGATGCTTCTTGTAGATGCTTAATCGTTTTCAGATACTTTTTCGATACAATTTCTTCACCTGCATCTTCTCCAAGAAGGGTTGCCAACCTACTTGCATGTTGCAGGTACATTTGGGCTTGTTTGGCAGCCCGAAATTGATTACTTTTTTTTGCCATATCGATGAAGTGAGGAATGAACATTTCCAATAGAAGTTTTCTTCTAAGCGGGTCAGCTCCTTTATTGATGTGAATCTGCATAAACATTAAGAAATAGTTATAATAGTTGCTTTAATTAGACATGAGCAATACTTTACAAGTGTCCCTTCAACCTGAATTATGTACTTACATCAACATGGCTAACACATCATGCACATGCATTTGCATACATTCAATTTAATGTGTACTTTATGGACCAACTGATTTTGTAAGTATCCATATTAAAAAAAACTAAATTTAATAGATAAATAAAACTGATAGCTTAATCACATGAATAGGTGAGCTTTAAAACATGATGCTATGTTGTTTTCACAAAATATATTTATTTTATTTGAATATTATATGCACACATATTTTTTAATTGATATTATTGAGTTACTAAAGGCTTAGTCATAGTTTAATATATACAATTATAGCTATAATTTGTTTTCTCTTTCTTCATATTGCTTTTTAAAAAAATTCTAAACATTTACTTTCCAGGCAAACCTACTTTGCGATGTAACATTGTATTTTATAATATTTTATTTTACCAATAATTATAATATACATATCACTTTAAATACTTTTGAGTATACAAAGCTGAGATGGCTTGGTTTATAAAACTAGTATGAAAACCAATTCAGTTTTGCTATTGGCATAATACCTCTCACCTTAACATTGATGGACTCTGTTGACTTAGAGTTTGCCATCTTAGCGCTGATTTTGTTGGCTACACTCTCTGCCTCAATCTGTCTGCTCACCTTCTCGGCAAACTGCTGGTGGGGGTTGGCTACTTTCACCCCTGTCCACAAGTTCATCACCTCATCCTCTTTCTCTGGATCCAAACTGATGAGCTTTGCTCCTGAATCTTCCTGGTTGGGAGTGGAATTTCCTGTCCTCGCCAGAAGGGGATTAGCCAAAGTCAAAAGTTCTTTAGTGGTAAGGATATCATAGAGCCTTTGGTAGTCTAACACTGGATAGAAATTGTCTATTTCATTCCCTTCGTCGTTCAAGTAACTTAAATTCCTGACTGATATAAGCATGTGCATGACAAGATTCTCTCTGATTCGAAATATCTTCTCTTGCACCTTGAGAATGCTTGGGGAAGGGACACTTTCGAGGAGGTTTTGGCTTCGGATAAAGTAGTTGTCAATCTGTTTCTTCTGGAGTGCACTGTAAATAATGTTCACAAACATCTTCAGAGTCTCCCCAAGTCTTTCTTCTGGCCAATCATTATAGTGCTTCTCACATTGCCAAAATAACAGTGTCCGAATGTGAGATGGCTGTAGTCCAAGTTCTGGATCAAAGGATTCAAGGAAGCTCTTATAAAGTGCCATGACAAACAGATAGCATCGGATCTGTGAGTGGGAGAGGCAAGTTTCCAGGAACCATTCCACCTCTGGGAAGGAGAGTTGCCACTCGATAAGTCGGTTCCGGTTGTCACCCCTTGCGGGTATATAACCAACTGGCAGAACATGACATCCCATAGTCTGCACCTTCTCCACCATACGTTTGGTTGGCCATTTGAACTTTATCATTTCCTGCTGGGATACCTTGCTCTTCCTGGAACGACGAATCCACTCGTTGGCATCTTTTGGCCACGATAAACACTTTATTGCTGGAATTACTTCATAGCAATCTTTCAATGTGAAATTTCTGATTTTATTGAACTTATTACAGTAAATTTTTGCCCCTGACTTTGTTGCAAGCTCAACACTCTTGTCATCAAAGCCTAACAGATGAGCCAGCCTGTCCGAGAACAGATCAACAAAATGACACATGAAGGTATCTGAGTCTAGGTAATATCGTGTTTCAAACAGTTCTTTTCTTGAATTATTGTTGTCGAGGACTTTCACCATTACCTTGTCAAAACACTCATTAGGTATCTCAGAGGAATTGGCTGGAATCCTCCCTAGCTGACACTCTTTCAGCTTCCTCGGTGTTCTAAGAGTAGCAATGGTCGTGTAGCCGTAGTCTGAGGACTCGCTACCTCGGCTGTTGGGGAGGCTCCCTGACTTGTAGCCAGAACTACCGCTTCTCCGCTTCTGTTCATTGTTTGACTCAGACTCAGGTCTTTGTATGGACCTGCTAATTGGTAACTTGATATTGTGTCCACCCCATCCTGGTTTCCCTGCCAATGGTGGGCTTTGTAAGGTCCCGCTTAGCTTCCGCTCCGTCTCGGTCATCTTCAACCCAAACACCCCTTCTGGACTACTTGGACCAAACATCTTCTTTTTGGGTGTGATAATGCCACCATCTGGTACACCGATGGAAGGACTCTCCAAAAATGTTGGTTTATTCCCATTGTTAATAATATGTTCTTGTAGCTCCTGCATCATGGCAATGCCAGGTGGGGTGGACTGCTCTGGCATGATAATGTCATTTGAAAAACTCTCAACATAGTTTTCAACATTACTTGGCTCTGAGTAGATGGTATTGGGCTCCTTGGCATCTTCTATTTCCTCATATGTATTGCGTCTTTTATTGGAGATTGTGCTTGCGTCACACCGCAGTTTCACATAGCCTAAAAAATAAAGATCAAAGTTTAAATACATGTACTCTTTTGAATTTTCCACCCTACCTTGCCCTTTTCTTTTAAAGAAAAGTAATTATTGCTACCCCTTTCGTTTAGTTCACAGGCGAGTTTAAAAAGATAAACTTCATAGACATTTGTACAACAAATTACTATAGTTAATCTCTGTCTTTAAATTAAGAAAATATTACACATAACTTCTACGTGCTCCCACCACTATTTCCTGTACTTTCTTTATATATTAAAACACTACTGCAAAACCAAATTTTCTCAGAAAACTTTGTCCTTCTATATTCCTTTGGAATAAACTTTTATTTTGGTTTGTTTAGTATTTTACTTCTTATAAAATTATTCCAAACACTGCTGCTTATCTAGGTTTGCTTTTCTTATTTTTTCTAAATATAACATGTTCACATTTTTGGTGTTGAATGGTTCCTTAACCCTACTTACCAGCAACTAGAAATAAATTAACCATTTTTTTCTGATACTATCTTAGTTCCAAACCATTATTTAAAATGCTAAATTAAACAGGAGAGAATGGTGGAGCTATGAAAATTAACCATACAAAATACATCCTATATCTGTGGCTCTCAAACTTCATAGTCACGTGACCTTCTAACCATGGAACATGTGATTCGCGGAGGAAAGAATGAAAGCCATGATATTTGTTGATGACTTGATGGTATGGAGGGAGAAGGAAGAGGAAGTACAGGAACAGCTACAAGAATGGAATGAGGAAGTGAAAGAGAGTGGAATGTAATTTAGTATGGCAAAGTGTGAAGTGATGGTAATGAAAAGGAATAGGATAAAACCTAGTTAAGCTATAATGTTAGTTAAAGTAGGCCTGAGAAAAGACAGAACATAAAATATCTCAGAAGCTTGATCGAGGCAAGGGTCTAATAAGAAGAGGACAGCAGGGAGAGTTGTTCTATAGGTGTGTAAGCAACCTGTTATGGAAAAAATAAGTGCCCTTGAAGTGTAAGGAAGTGTTGTACAGGGTGTACTTTGTATTCATTGTCACATATGTAGCAAAAACATGGACATTGAATGTCAGAGAGACTAGGAAAGTGAAGGCCTTGGGAATGAAATTTGTGAGGAGCATGTTAGCTGTCTAGAGGAAAAAAATGGATATGAAATGAAGAAATCCGGGAAAGAGTAGGGGTACAGAGAGTACATGAAATAATAGAGGAAGCAAGACAGATGGTTTGGGCATGTAAAGAGAATGCCCAAGAAAATGTAGAAAAAATATGGGAGGAGCAGATAACAGAAAGTGTGCAAGTGAGAATGGAAGCATTTAAAAGAGGAAGGATGGTGGAAGGATGGAAAAAGATGGAGCCATTTTACTAAACTGACCTAGCCACAGGCTGGAAACCTGATGATGATGATGATGATTATTGAATGCATAACTCCATATATAATGTGCTTGACTCTGACAGGAAACTTTAGTTCAGTTCTGACTTACTAATCCATTCTCTTTTCAGATGAATGTTGGGGCAGTTTCTAAAAGGTAATGCTAATTTTGTTTCTTTACGCTAAATAGTTTAATCCACCAAGAGCCACCACTCATATTATAAGGCTGATATTCTCCGTTCTCTCCCCTTTCATTAATCTGGCCCCTTACCTTTGATCTGCATGGTATTACCCCTCTAGGCTATTCACACACAAGGAAAGTAAGGGCTGATTGACTTTTAAAAACCAAAATAAATTTTTTCAAATTATTAATACTGCCAAAAATGAATGCATGAACCTAGTCTATTTTGCCCACAAAGTCACCGAAGGAATTCAGACATTTGTCATATTATGTCACTAGCTTCTGTATACCCATGTCTTAGAAGCTAGCCGCATGTAAGTTCAACCAGTCCCAGATCACCTTTTTGAGATTGTTGTCTTCCCTGAAGCATCGTGGGCCAAGGAATTTCTTTTGAGTGCAAGAATAAATGTTATTCACTTGGTGCTAAGTCCAGGCTGTAGGATGGATGATTGAACACTTCCCAACTAGAGTTTTTAAGGAGACTAACGGTGCAAGCTGTGGTGTGATCAGGTGTTGTCATGAAGGAGGACAACGCCAGACGACAAAAACCACACCTTTTGTTTTGAATTACCCGCCTCAGTTATTTTTTCAATATATGTCAATAAACTTCATTAATAATTGTCGTTCTGGGCTACATATATTCAATAAACAGCACTCCCTTCCGATCCCAGAACACAATTGCCATCACCTTTCCATTTAAAAAGTTTGCTTGAATTTTTTGGGCTTTGGTGAGCCTGAGTGCATCCATTGCATGGACAGCTGCTTTGTTTCGACATTAATGTGTGAAATCCAGGTTTCATCTCCAATCACGATGTGGTCAAGAAATGTGTCACCATCAATCGTGCAGCATTCAAGGAATGTCAAGGCTGATGTCATTCCTTGCTTCTGGTGAATGTTCGTAAACATTTGTCACCCATCAAGTACAAATTTCACACAGCTGAAGCTTTTCAATAAGGATCTCATACAAAATAGTATGTGAAATGTGATGAATGTTAAGAAACCAGCGTCTGTTTTCACAGGTCTTCTTGCCCACCTGTTCAAGCAAGTGTGAGGAAATGACAGAAAGGTGCCAGCTCCGTTCCTTGTCTTTTTGTTGGGCAATTTTTAAATTCATAGTACCATTTTTAACTTTATGATTGCTCACTACAGAAGAGCCATAAATTTGACAATGCTGACAGTGAATTTTCTCTGCACTTGTGTTTTTATGCACAACGAAATCTTATCATGGCACCGACTCCACAATTAGTGGGATTATTGATTTAATGGTTAATTTTAAAGCACTCATACAGAACCATAAACAATCACAGAAATCTGCTTTGTAATGAAAAACATTAATGCTCTTCGCATGCGCCAAAATGACCCTGCCCATAACACAGCTGCCATGCTCATTCGACCACTACGTTCCGAACACCCCTCGTATTTACATTGCTGAGCTATATATGGATGAACATAATATCTAAAGGAAGTGTGCATGCATTTATATAGATGGAGATTGGGAAACGATTTAAGTAAACAAGCTTCACTACATCTGGCTATGATTTGAACCTCAACCTCCTCCTCACCATCAAGCCAAACCAAAGGAGACCGACACCTTTCTCCCATTGGTGGCAGCTAGAGGATTAGTAAAAATAGTGTGATTACTCACCATACTTGCTAGTGCTTTCTGTGGCGAAAAAATAGTTGGGCCCATCCACGCTGCTGTAGTGGGTCTCGTCCAGACTATCGCACATCTCGATGTTGTCTTGCACGACATGGAGTCTAAGGGCAGCCAGTGTCTCAGCGTAGTGCTTATTGGGCCCGTGGCGGGGCTTGAACCGGACCCTCTGTCCCACTGCCTCGTACAGTTTGTCTGGAAGTACGCACTGGCGATCGTGCGGTGCAAGGTTACGCTGAATGTCTGGATCAGAGAGTGAAGTGCTGCTCACTGCCGCAATAGTCCTGACACAAAGATTTCTTTATTAGCAAAGCATTAAAATAAAATAACTTAGAATGCCTATTTTCAACTGAAATGCTGTGACATCATTCTAACTGGGCTCTGACATTTGGGTCTTTCATCATATTCATCATCATATCATCATCATCATCAACAACAATTTCCGGATGCTTGCTGGGTCTGTTTGTAACATAAAGTTCGCCAATGTATACTTTCTATCCAGCAACTCTCCTCCTACACAATGACCTAATCTTCTCTCCTCTCCTCTACACTTCTCTGCTTCACTTGGTTTATAATGCCTGTATTTACCTCACATCTAAAAGACATAAGAGTTTCTAAAAGAAGACACCATTAGGAATATAGCTCCTGAGCTAACGAAGCCAGTAAAAATCTTTATAACAATCCCCATTTCTTCATATACTGCCTAAGAATCATTCTCTGCTCTACGGAGACTTAAAACATATTTGAGGTCAGCGATGACACAAAAGAGGCTGAGCCATTCTGCTATTTTACATGTCCACAAAGAAGCTGCAATTGCCATGGAAAGAGAAGCTCTGGACAACTTCATCAAAATTAGTGTAAAGCACCAAAATACGTTTGCTCTGTTTAGTGTAAAGAAAAGTTAAATGGAGACATTTTTAATATTGAAATATGTACTTTTGTATTGTTTTTTCATCAGGTAACTTTTTAAGTTATTGTGGACTATGACATAATCTAAAATTAAAATTAATGACATACAGAGATTTAAAACACCAATATCAGTCAAATTCTTTTGTCCTTTTACTTAATGCATGTTTAAAAATAAAGTTTCAACTGCTTGTTTAAATCAATAATCTTGATGCTGCTTGAATGTTAGTGAATTATTTATTTTTGAAAAAGTTTTGCCATAGTTAGCTAACGCATTAGGATCGTGTTGAGCTAGACTGCCGACGACAGAAAGATCGAGGTTCGAATCTTGGTCGGGTGAACTAGGGGGGTGGTGGTTTCCTAAATGGTTTACCACTCTCCCTCCACACAAATGTGGACTCAATTCCTCTAAATTCAACCTTCCCTATTCCTAACCCATTAGCATAATTAATGCTTAAGCGTGTAACCCGAATGAGTGGTTAGACGCGTTGCTAAATAATAATAATAAAAATATTAATAAAAATTTGTAGTTTTTAGAGGATGTTTGAAACTATTTTCTTTGAACCAAGGCTTTAGATATTTTTAATATCAATGACTAATTTAAAAAAATGTTAAACCCAAGGGCACAGTTACTACTCAAAAAACCTTTGAAATAGTTTGAGGTATATTTAGTCCAAAAATTTTCTTGCTTCTGGTAGGTGGGGTTTTTCCCCAAACCCCCAGATTTTTAAGTGCAAAGGTTGGGTAAATCATAATTCTCCGCCCCTGTTTAGCCTAGTTGTATCTGGGCAGTTTTATGTAATATTATTTTTCTTAAATTCAAGAAAATATATAATATGCTCAAATATTATATAAAGTCTGCTCATCTAAGCTGAAATATGAACAAGCATGTAATTTAATATAATTCCTTTATTTTTTTAAAACAAGAGAAAATATATCTCCTGATTTTGATTGGAAGTCATGTTAGGTAACTCTAAGATAAGCTCAGTAGTGTCAGTCATGTTAGGTGACTCTAAGATAAGCATAGTAGTGCCGCGGAACTGTTGTCTGTGTTAATAGCATCATTGGAAACAATGTCTAAGTCATGTTAGGTGACACTAAGATAAGCACAGTAGTGTCAGTCATGTTAGGTGACTCTAAGATAAGCAGAGTACTGCCAGTCATGTTAGGTTACTCTAAGATAAGAACTGTAGTGTCAGTCATGTTAGGTGACTCTAAGATAAGCACAGTAGTGTCAGTCATGTTAGGTGACTCTAAGATAAGTACAGTAGTGTTGCGGTACTGTTGTCTCTGTGTTTATAACATCACTGGAAACAATGTCTAAGTCATGTTCACGACCATCATGGACGAATAATGCTCCTCCACAGTGTTGTGCACCCATTCAGGCCTTCAAAAAATACACTCCTACTAGCTGAGCTACTTTATGTTTATTTACCTTACATAGCTATTAGTTGATTGCATGGGACTTGCTTTGGTTGTTGAATGATCTAAGGCAACAGTTCCCAAACCTTTTGATCTCCAGAGCCATTTAAACTCTTAAAATTGGCTGTGTAACCCTAAACATTATTTTTTTATTCGTGTTCTCCTTATCTATTTGTACCACATTATAATTTAAAATTTGAGAAATTTTTTAAGTACATATATATATTAAATCATATAATTTTAATTAAAAATAACTTGAGAGATAAAACCATCATCATCATCATCATCATCACCATCACCACTAAGACCACCATCTGTTTCCAGCCTGTGACTGGGTCAGTTTAGTAAAATGCCTCCATCTTCTTCTACCATTCTTCCTCCTATAATCACTTCCATTCTTTTCCTCTCACTTGCACACTTTATATTATCTGCTCCTCCCGTCTCTTTCCTGAGTTCCCTTGTGGTCTTTTTCCTACATACTTCATCTCAATCATTCTAATTGTTGTTCTCTCCTTTTCCATCCTCACTATATGACCATACTGTCTCAGTCTTGTTTCCTCTAATATCTTATGCACTCCCTCTTCCTCCACTCTTTACCAGTTAACTTAATGCCTTATCCTGTTTTTCCTCACGACAGGTAACATGCTCCTGATAAACTTCATTCCCATGGCCTCCACTTTCCTAGTCTCTCTGACATTCACTGTCCAGTGCAAAGTCCACCCTATACAGCACTTCCTTACACTAGACACAAATCTTCCTTATCTTATGCTGTTATATTGATTGCTCACATTTTAATTACAAGGTCATTTGTTTTTCACTGCTATAAAATGAGACTATTGGTTTTGATTTTATCGGTCAGAGGACATTGTTTGTAGTACTGATGTGATGTACATAAAACCAGACTATCTTGACACTTTCAGAAGATAAGAAAAGTTTTATTTGGAGTAGCCAATATTGACACAAAGCCATAATCTCACAACTGTCAGAATTGACATGCTTTATCAAAAGTAAAAGCTGCAAAACAGATTCCATACTGTGCAAACACATTAAAGCATATCAAGTGACTCTTAGAACTGCCAGATAAATGTCAAGGCTTTAAAATTTGCTTGTTAAAATAGCAAACTAGTGGGCTAACTTGTGTGTGTTTTTGTCGACCTCTATTTTATTTGTAATGGATCACTTGGTTATTAAAATATGCTATGCTACTTTTGCCTAGAACATTTTTTTACATCCCTGCCTGTCCCAGTGGATAATTGATTAGAGTTGTCAACTACAAGTCTAGAGGAAAATGTTTTAATTTTAGGTGCTCATGAAATTATTTTTCAAACATTTGTGTACGAGTTTGTTTTGAAGTATATTGAGTAAATATCTAGGTGCTATATTAACTGCACCAATGGTTACATGGTTTAATTAATCAGGTTTGCAATAGAACTACTGGCAATTAGGGAATTGGGGGTTTGAATCTTGGACTGGCGCACCAGGCTGCTATTAGTTTGTTTTCACCCCTATCATCTTCATGCTAGTGGGGGTGATCTTCTAAACAACCTTCATTTCTCTTTACCCCATATATTAAGATTTTAATAGCCTTGGTATTAAATGTGTATCTTGGGGTGGAAGTGAAGGGCTGAGAAGTGAGAAAACACCACTTACTTTGTCACATTTCTTTGGGGTATATTAAATATTGCTGGATTATGTACTTATTTTTATTTTGTAGTTCAACGAAATTTATAAAAAAAATTTAACTACAAAATAAAAAATAACACACATTATAGTAATATTGGAGGTACTGAGCTGCAGCGGAAATAATAATAAAATATTACTCTCGCAACTATTTTTTATTCAAGTTAGGAATATTTCATGATTTTAAATTGCTTTCTATTAATATTTGGCTCCAGGGCTAACGTTTCCAAATATACTTACCATTGATGTAAACTAGTTTTTATTTAACAATTTATGTAATGCAATAGTGCATTTGTTAACTCATTATCTATATAGTTTTACTAAATTATTTCAATTCTATCAGTCCACTATATTTTATTTAATAAAAGGAGCTAGCAAGAGTTGTTTTTAAGTGCATTAGTAGTACCTTTAGCACAAACACTACTAGCAAAAGAAATCTAAGGTCGGAGGGGTGAGGATGATAGTAAATGGGAGTTGTACCAAATATAATTTTTATGGAAAATAAACTTGTAAAAATGGAACATAGTCCAATTAAAAATCATAATATGCTAAACAACTTAATTGTACTCAGCTGGGATTCAAACCTAATTTTAAGCTGTTGGGTTGGAGACTAACACGCTCGTCAATCTCGATAGCACACAGCCAAAAATGTCAAACGTGTATGGTTTGCCGGTGATGGGAAGTTCGGGGTTCAAATCCTTGCCAAGTGTACTGGAGGTGTTTTTCCTAAATGGTTTTCTACTTTACCCCCACACAACTATTGGTACATTTCCTCTAAAATAATACCCTTCTCTTCCTTAGTCCATTACTGTAAATATATTGATGGCCTGAACAGGTAGTGGGGAATGTTCCACAAAAAAACCCATAAAATTAAGTCCCCTTGTGTCTAGGCATTTGTAAACAACGATGATAATAAGTCAGGAAAAATGTGTCTAGTAACTTGAATCTAGTGTTTTGATGAACTCATTTTATTGCGTACACAACTGATAAACAAAACAATCACTCTAAAGCTTTTTCTGTAAAGTAATCTAACTATACTGTTCTTCGTCTTTATTTACATCAAAGAAATAAGATAAATTATTTCCTGGTTGTTCTAAGGCACTAATTGGGTTAGGTATATTTATAATTCATTCAAAATACTTCCTAGTTATTTAAGATGGTTCTGGGTACATTTGATATATACCGTTTCATTAAGACCATCCACAACTGAAAAAAAATCTTTGTCACTTAACTCTTTTTTTACTTTTTTTGATTTTGATGAACTAAAGGCTATGTAATCTAAACATAGTTTAATTCTGGGAAAATGAGGGAAATTGTGATTGTTCAATGAGAGTTTGGAATTAATGCAGTGTAATTCCATGCAATCTATAACACATTTTAGTTTTACTTTATTAGTACATAACATTCTGGACAAAATTTGATGGCATATCTTTGCCAAATTACACTTGAGATTAAAGCACCCCTTAGTTTAGTTCTAAATCGTTTTTCTGATTGTAGAAGTAACAGATTTTATCTCATATTATCATGGAACAATAATTTCAAAGGGTAAAGTTCTAGGACCATTCTTTTTCTTAAGCTTGTAACATGATTCTATTTAGTGATAGATTATACTCTTTTTATCAGGTTTATATTATCATAATGTGATGAATCTATTATAGTTTACAAATATTGACTTTTTTTGGAGATAAAACCTCATCATTTATACTTTAAAGAGTCCACCAATTAAAAAAATACTCCTCTCACCAAATATATTGGATAAAGTATTATGTTCATTTCAATTTTTTATTATAAATATTAGGTTTCCAGATTTTCCTTATTTTTAACACTAATCTCTGGTTTTCAACTGTGTATCTTGTCTTAAAACTCAAGCTTATTCATCTTTTATTTTGTTTCGTAAGTGTTTAAAAGTGTGTGTTTAGTAGGAAATTTAGAATATCGTACTTGCACTTGCAGATTAAATGTTGTCAATTTAATTATTTAAAAAATGACAGATATTAAACAGTTTCCTCATTGGTTGACATAACCACTTGACTTTTAACCAATGATTTTTAAAAACTAAAAATATTGTTCTTAAAGATACCTATGAATAATTTTCCTTGAAGTTCAAAAAAGGGTTTTGATAAAATCATCAGCTGTTTCCAGCCTGTGGCCAAGTCACTTTAGTAAAATGCTTCCATCTTCCTCCATCCTTCTACTATAAAATCTTTTCAACATAATCTTGCTCAATTTCTGCGAGCAGAATCTCAGTCGTCAATATAATATGAGGGGGAATGTGTGTGTAAAGTAAAATTATTAATAGATATAAAAATGTATACTAAATATTATCAACATTGTTGTTTTTTAAATTTATTTGCTATCTCCATTATGCTTAGATAGGTTATGAGGATAATTACATGTGTGTGTGATTCTCTCTATATATCTATCTCTCTATATATTTATCTATGTCTATCTATCTCTCTGTGTCTCTTAATTCAACTTTCCTCATTTATTTTAGTTTAGTTTATTCATACATGTACAATCATTTATGTAGGGAATATTATTATTATTACTTCTACTTTAATCTATTACATTCTTCTTCTCTCACTTGAACACTTTCTATTGTCTGCTCCTCCCATCTCCTTGGCCTTCCTTGTGGCCTCTTTCCTACATACTTAATTTCCAACATTTTCTTCGGCATCCTCTCTTTTTCCATCCTCATTACATGCCCATACCATCTCAATCTTGCTTCCTCTACTATCTCATGTACTCCCTGTACCGCCACTATCTCCCGGATAACTTTATTCCTAATCCTGTTTTTCCTCGTGACAGCTAACATACTCCTCACAAACTTCACTCCCATGGCCTCCACTTTCCTAGTCTCTTTGACAAGCAATGTCCATGTTTCTGCTGCATATGGGACAGTGGTTACAAAGTACACCCTGTACAACACTTCCTTATATGTAAATGTCTTAGCAATAAGCCATTAACTTAGCAAGAGTATTAATAGGAGAAAATCTCTCCTTGTTACTGTTATCACAGTTTATGCATCTGAATAGCTGCTTGAGCATAAATTCTCAAATTATTGGGAGGCTTGTTTGTTTCCAAGTAGCAATGTGTGAAATGTATTAGGATTTAATAAATAGCTTTAATTATTGCAGCATGAGTTGGACAATCCACCTGATTCCCTCAAGATATGATAGACACTTGATCCATATACAACTTTATTTTGCTCTTTTTATGTCTTTATTTATTTTTTTGCTTTGCATATTGCTACCTTTGAGTCCGACACCTTAGCTCATTCGATAGCATGTCTGTCCACTGAGCTAATTGTCCTGAGTTCGATTACCGCCATGCCCAAAAAATGTATCATTGGTAAAATGTGGTTTCCCCCTTGTGATGCATTAACGGCTGGGTGTTGAGTCTGTCTACATTTAAGTTAGATTATAAGTTGTGTGCTGATATAGTCAGTTGGCTCAACAAGTATACACTAAATACCTCAAATAAATGAAAAATGAAGATGCTACCTGTGTGGACTATACACATTTAATAACACTAGGCCAATTGAATAGGGTCTGTCTCTCTTATGCAGTCAGGATTGTAGGCTACTCATATCACTCTACCCCCAACATTTTTACTTAAATATTTGACTGTGTAAATATTGCGATGACACGCAGTGTGCTGCATTTTTATATTCCATTACAATTTGAGTGGAGGAGGGTCATCGGTAGTTTACATTTTGGTTTTTTTTTTGTGTATAGTTTGAGTGTACTTTTATGAAGTCAAAATGTGTAATGGCAATTGACGATTCTTGACTAGCTCATTGGTTTAAGCATTGGCGTACTAAGCCAAAGGTCCCGGGTTTGATTCCCGTGTCCAGGTATAATTTTTTACTTTTCAGAATATGATATCCAGATGGAGTAATCCTCACTAAAAGCATAAATAATAGCTTTGGCTATTTGATTCTTAAATATGCAATCCCTTACAATTATAATAATTGTACAAGTAGCAGCATTAAGCCAACTACCGAGTCGAGGGTGGATGCGTTATCTGATAGCTCGTGTTCTGAATAAAATCACACATTTGTAGCCGACGATTTCCGCACGTCCATCATAGACTCTGCCTTAAAATATGAGTGAAGAATTACCCTACGCACGGGACGATTCCTAGATAGCTCAGTGGTTAGAGCATTGGCATACTAAGCCAAAGGTCCCGGGTTTGATTCCCGTGTCCAGGTGTCATTTTTCAGAATATAAATACATAGAGCCATACCAATTTTCCTCTTTCTATGCCTTTTAACTTTTTTGTTACTCAAATCAGTGGCCTCCATGTCTAATGTTTCAGTCTTTCAATGGATGTAATTTTAAGCAAAATAATTTGACATAAGGTGCACATCTTAAGGACTTTCCTTAGTACATAAAATGTAACAGTCCAAGGTATCAGGCTTGCAATGTACAACTTAATTACATCTATTTAATTACATCTTGGATCCATCCTAAGAGGTTTCACTAAGTAGAGATGCAAATGTTAAGCATTCTATTCTTCCTGGTTTTGAAGTTGCTCGCAATGGTGGTCACATGATTTAAGAAGTTTATAAAGCAACAAAAGGTAAAACTAGCGGAAAATACACCAAAGATGAACAAATAATAACATTTATTTCTGTATGAAAGTTTCTTCTATGTTTCAGCTTGTTACATTTCTCGATTTAGAGATACCTGTGACAGATGTCACACAGTCTAAGGTGTAATAATCACAATATGTAAAAGCTAAAACACCATTGTGCATATTTTAAAATTTCCTTCAGTACATAAGCTAAGTTATCACTTTCTATGTTTTTTATTGTTATCCATAATGCGGACCACTTGGTTTAAGGCATCAAAATCGTAATATAAAGTATAAACGCAGAGGTGTACACCCTAAGATGTCCTTTATTATGCAAGCTTATGCCAAATTTAAGCTTTCTGTTACCCAAACTGTTAGTCAAGTGCTCTAAGGCAGTGCTCAGTAACCATTTATGTTTTTGCGGTACACTTTTGTTTTTATGTGTTTTGTGAATGTTGCCGAAAATCAACGCTTACTCAACACACCATATAGCATTATTTATTGCTCATTCCTACAAGGAAGGAAAGAGACCAATACATCTTTGCTCTTTTTGTAGAATTTGGGCAACAGCCCTAGCGGCAAACAGGCCTCGTGATTTTAAATTAAAATAATTTAATGATCAAAAAAATAAGTTTTCTTTAGTGTTTGAAAAAAATTTAACAATTGTTTGACTCACTGTGATACATTGGCTTCCTTAGTTAAATAAGACAACCTTGTTTGGCGAAATTGTTGATAAAGCCAATCTCTTTTCCTAGTCAATTTTTCCTAAATCGTTCCATTTTCGTCGTCTTGATTATAGTAGTCAGCGAATTTTACTTTCATAGATCTATTTATGTTCAATACTATAAATTCCTCTTGCTCTTTGAGTGGTTAATGCTGAATTGAGACCTTGGCAGAAAATGGACTACACTTCCAGTCTAATGATTGTAGATCAGAATTAGGAAAATGGACTACACTTCCAGTCTAATGATTGTAGATCAGAATTAGGAAAATGGACTACACTTCCAGTCTAATGATTGTAGATCAGAATTAGGAAAATGGACTACACTTCCAGTCTAATGATTGTAGATCAGAATTAGGAAAGTGGACTACACTTCCAGTCTAATGATTGTAGATCAGAATTAGGAAAATGGACTACACTTCCAGTCTAATGATTGTAGATCAGAATTAGGAAAGTGGACTACACTTCCAGTCTAATGATTGTAGATCAGAATTAGGAAAGTGTCGATAGTTTTTTTCTGTGTCTGCTTCTTTATTATCTGGAAATATTTTTCTCGAATAATTAGTATCTTGGGTAAACCATAAATATATCTTTATGTGAAATATTTTCACCTTTGTCAATTGTATTAAAAATATTAGTAAACACAAAATGTGGACAATGTCGCTCCCTCGTATTTCCTAAAATAAGTATGAAAAGTTCCATCTCTTCAGGTATCTTATTTTAAGAGCTCCCCCACAATTCTGGTGATGCTGTTTGAGGCGTTAATCTTTGGTGCAGATAAAATAAAGTGCCTCATGTATCCCTAAGTACTTATGTTTGGAGCTCAGATTGAAATATCTTCTGTAATCTCTCTTTGTTTCTCTCTTTGTATTTGAAGTTGATATTTTCCCTTGGTAATCCAAGTTGGATATAAAATAAATGACTACTGTGTTAGAGAATACATATTGTAAGAAAATATAACTATGCTCGGATGGTTCAAGGCATCAATCTGTAAATATATATATGTATATATATGTATATATATAATAAAAACTATGTACACACCCTCAATGTTTCTCAATTTTGGAGTTTTAGCGCCTACACACAAATACACATTATATTTTATTTATCTGAACAAATGCAGAAACTATACCAGTGGGAACATAACCCACCACCTTCATATGCACATTCATATTACACAAAAATAATGAAAGAATAATGAATAGCTCAATACTTTTGTTGAAATAACATTCTACTCCCTTAAACGTGCAAACTTAGAATTAAATCTCTCGCCTCCCACCCTTTAGCAGTTTAATCTGCGTTTAAAGTTTTGCCCAAAACTAAAGTCATAATAATTTCCTGGACTAAAGTAACCTTCATGAAAGCTGTGTTTTGATTATCAGTTAACTTTATAGTTTGGAAAAAAAAATGTAATAAATTATTAAATAATTACTTTAACATGTTATTGAAAAATGCTTTTTTTACTGACATGTCTTTACATACTATTGGTATTGACTTTTTTCTCTACTTAAATTCTTAGTTCTTTATTATTTCTTAAATCTTAACTATCTGTGATGTTAATCAGTGTATAACGAAGAGACAGGTGAAATCTATAAACAGATTACATTGATAATTGAGTGGCAATAATGGTTCTTATAAAATAGTGTTTTATTAATAGATTATCAAATGTAGTGTTCATAAACAATTATGATTTGAGAACACCGCTGGCCCTGCTTTGACAATTTTATATAATAAATTCCATGAGTATTTTTCCTATATAGCCTAAGCTGTATAAAGAAAGTATTGTGATACTCTCTCGAGTAAATAAAAGGATTTCAACATACCAAATTATGGGGTAGTGATACTATTTATTTCATTTGTGGCAACTAAATGGGCAAACCGATTTTCTTCATATATATAAACGCACACACACTCACACACACACACATTTCAGCTTACTATAAATATGTATGAATAAACATCCAAATTAAGGACACTTCTTAAACAATATACACAAATAGTTGTTTTCATTTTGATGGCATTTTTAAAGGGAGGTGCAAAATAAATGCATTGTTCAATCCTTATATTTAAAAGAACAATGTCCATAGTTTAATATTATTTGTTGACACTCAAAATCATATAGATTGTAAACAGTTTTCCTTACATGATTTATACTAAAAATGTTTTAACCTACATAAAAAAATATGTATCTGGCTTCCTTGAAGGTGGTATTTTAATGTAATATTTATTTTATTACTTTCTTATTCTATGGCATTAAGAACTCGAAAGTTAATTGCCGCACTTACAGAAGTACTCCACATATTTCTATCTTAAGCTAGCTCAATCCAATCCACCTTTACACCCTATGTCTTCTCAATGATATCTTCCCATTGGGTTTGCCAGTCACTACCCTGAACATGGTTCTAGATGCTCTCATCCACACTGCTTGCCCTCTCCACCCTAATCTATGAGGCTTATTATCCTTACAAAGTATTTTGATCAGTACATGGTATGTAATTCATCATTATGTAATCTCCTCTACTTCTCAGTAGCCTAATCTCTTTTTGGACCAAGTATCTTCTTAAGCACCTTGTTTTCCAACTTTTTTTTTTCATCTAAGATAGGAAATCACATTTTTCACCCATAAAAAAAACTGGTAAATTTGTTATTTTGAGTTTATCTGAGTTTTATAGTCCTTGAAAGCAGGCGAGATGTTAACAACTTACTGATCGAGTAATATCATGCATTTATTAGCTTTGCTATTTTCCTAGTTTCCAATTTAATATTGTTATTGCTAGTTAAAATTGTTCCTAAATATTTAAACTCATTAACCATGTAAATCTTATGTTGTTCGAAGTAATCTATAAATTATTGTCCCTAATCTGTGTTTTCTGTGTTATAAAATACATAGCCAATTTTTTTCAGCGTTCATTTCCAAGCCTATTTCCTTACTAGCCTCTAATAAAAATTTTGTATTTATTGTAACAGCTTCCTTATTATTATTCAACAAAGCTAAATCATCAGCATATTCTAATAGCTGCAATGTACTGTTTAATGTCGGCCCTACCCTACTCTCTTGCATCACGCTAATAAAATACTCTAAGGAGATTAAAAAGTATTGGGGGAAGTGTATTTCCTTCTTTCAACCCGTTATGTATTTCAAAAGATTCTGATAAGTGACATCCAACCCATACCCTGCCATGCGGATCAGTCGAACATACCTCATTTAGCTTGAAAAGTATTTTTGGTATTCCAAAATTAACTAAAATTTAATATAATTGGCTTTTTTTTAAATATATATATAATTGATGTACTGACATGTTGTATTCCCACTTTTTATGATATTGGTAATAGTTAAAATCTAATTTGTTGTTGGTCTATTTTGTCAAAATCCACACTGACTGTCCCTAATTAGTTCCTCTACATATTGCTTCTATATCATTAGAATTATGTTAGATACAATTTTATAGCATGTTGGTAGCAGTGTTCTCTAGTCGTAGGACTTCGTTTTATCTCCCTTTTTGAAAATGGTTACTATCACCTTCCTACCATTCTTGTGGTAATACCTCATGGTTCCATCATGGCATAGCAATTTATGAATTTCTATTACTAATTTTTCACCTCCTCCCTTTATTAAATTGGCTAGAATTTATTTTATAGCTGGAGCTTTATGTTTCTTTAACTTCATAGTTGCTTATTTGACTTCACTAATACTTGGCCCTGAGACTAGTGGCTCAGCAGTATAGATTTCAATAATATCACCCAATTTGGATCCTTCATGAGTATTCAATACATGGTTGAAGTGATTGTTTAACCTTACTCAAAACATAGGTCATGTCTGCCATCAGATTCCCATTATAATAGTTCAATCCATGATAACTTTTCCTATATCCGTTAATATTTAAATAAAGTTTCCTGATATTCTTATTTTTGCTATTTTGTTCCAACTTGCTAACTTCACCCTTTAAATACTCTCTGAATATGGCACTGGCCTCCTTTTTGCATTGCTAAACGTGTTTAAGCTCACTTCACTATGGATTTCTAACCAAAGTAATTTTGCTTCCCTTCTCTCCATTATATTTGAATATTCTTTGTCAAACCACGGTTTTTTCCTACTCGTTTTGCAAATACTTACGCTACTCTTTGCTGCATTTCTAACACTGTTCCTGACAATTTCCACTGTTTCTCTTAATTTGTTTTCTCTTCACTAGCCTGTGAGTACCCAAGGGCAGCAAGCTTATTTAATATTTCAATTTGATATCTCTTCTTGCACTGACCATATGTCAGTTTCTTTACATTATATCTAACTTGCCCACCTGATTTCACTTTTTTATTACTGACAGACATTTCCTAAGTGTTGCTACTACCAAGTAGTAGTCTGAATAGCAATCTGCGCTCCTGTATGACCTAAGTGTTGCTACTACCAAGTAGTGTTATGAATAGCAATCTGCGCTCCTGTATGACCTAAGTGTTGCTACTACCAAGTAGTGGTCTGAATAGCAATCTGCGCCCCTGTATGACCTAAGTGTTGCTACTACCAAGTAGTGGTCTGAATAGCAATCTGCACCCCTGTATGACCTAAGTGTTGCTACTACCAAGTAGTAGTCTGAATAGCAATCTGCGCCCCTGTATGACCTAAGTGTTGCTACTACCAAGTAGTGGTCTGAATAGCAATCTGTGCCCCTGTATGACCTAAGTGTTGCTACTACCAAGTAGTGGTCTGAATAGCAATCTGCGCTCCTGTATGACCTAAGTGTTGCTACTACCAAGTAGTGGTCTGAATAGCAATCTGCGCTCCTGTATGACCTAAGTGTTGCTACTACCAAGTAGTGGTCTGAATAGCAATCTGCGCTCCTGTATGACCTAAGTGTTGCTACTACCAAGTAGTGGTCTGAATAGCAATCTGCGCTCCTGTATGACCTAAGTGTTGCTACTACCAAGTAGTGGTCTGAATAGCAATCTGCGCTCCTGTATGACCTAAGTGTTGCTACTACCAAGTAGTGGTCTGAATAGCAATCTGCGCTCCTGTATGACCTAAGTGTTGCTACTACCAAGTAGTGGTCTGAATAGCAATCTGCGCTCCTGTATGACCTAAGTGTTGCTACTACCAAGTAGTGGTCTGAATAGCAATCTGCGCTCCTGTATGACCTAAGTGTTGCTACTACCAAGTAGTGGTCTGAATAGCAATCTGCGCTCCTGTATGACCTAAGTGTTGCTACTACCAAGTAGTGGTCTGAATAGCAATCTGCGCTCCTGTATGACCTAAGTGTTGCTACTACCAAGTAGTGGTCTGAATAGCAATCTGCGCTCCTGTATGACCTAAGTGTTGCTACTACCAAGTAGTGGTCTGAATAGCAATCTGCGCTCCTGTATGACCTAAGTGTTGCTACTACCAAGTAGTGGTCTGAATAGCAATCTGCGCTCCTGTATGACCTAAGTGTTGCTACTACCAAGTAGTGGTCTGAATAGCAATCTGCGCTCCTGTATGACCTAAGTGTTGCTACTACCAAGTAGTGGTCTGAATAGCAATCTGCGCCCCTGTATGACCTAAGTGTTGCTACTACCAAGTAGTGGTCTGAATAGCAATCTGCGCCCCTGTATGACCTAAGTGTTGCTACTACCAAGTAGTGGTCTGAATAGCAATCTGCGCTCCTGTATGACCTAAGTGTTGCTACTACCAAGTAGTGGTCTGAATAGCAATCTGCGCTCCTGTATGACCTAAGTGTTGCTACTACCAAGTAGTGGTCTGAATAGCAATCTGCGCTCCTGTATGACCTAAGTGTTGCTACTACCAAGTAGTGGTCTGAATAGCAATCTGCGCTCCTGTATGACCTAAGTGTTGCTACTACCAAGTAGTGGTCTGAATAGCAATCTGCGCTCCTGTATGACCTAAGTGTTGCTACTACCAAGTAGTAGTCTGAATAGCAATCGGTGCCCCTGTATGACCTAAGTGTTGCTACTACCAAGTAGTAGTCTGAATAGCAATCTGTGCCCCTGTATGACCTAAGTGTTGCTACTACCAAGTAGTAGTCTGAATAGCAATCTGCGCCCCTGTATGACCTAAGTGTTGTTACTACCAAGTAGTAGTCTGAATAGCAATCTGCGCCCCTGTATGACCTAAGTGTTCCTACTATCAAGTAGTGGTCTGAATAGCAATCTGTGCCCCTGTATGACCTGACAACAAGTAAGCTTGCCTGACCTCTCTTTTATATATATCAGCAAGTGATCTATTTGATTATGTGTATTCCCATCTAGGGAAGTTCAAATATATTCATGAATATCCTTATACTTGAAGCAAATATTTTTCATACTATGGTTCTTTGAAGTGGCAACCTTTATCAATCTTATACAGTTATTATTACTGACGTCATGCAAGTTTTCCTTTCCTATTGTAGGTCTAAAGAACTCTTACATCCCTATCTTCACCATAAAGTCAACTATCACAATGTTCATGTTATAGGTTGGGAACTGGTCAAAGAGGCATTCTAGAAGTCTGTGCCTATACTATGTGTGTGTCATTCCTCCACAAAAATAAAATTGTATTTGTCTGATTCTACCCTGCCATCTCATTACCTCTTGTTTAGCCACAATATATAATCCGAACCCACTTACTTCATCAATCATTGATTGTAGTGCCCCGACCTACATAAGCACCTAACACTCCACGTCCCAATCCTAACCTCTTTCCTAGCTTCACTATCCCATGACTCCAATGGAGTAGTCCCCGCCCATGGATCTAATTGGGGGACTATTTTACCTCAGGAAGATTCTACCCTAGGAACAGCCATGGCAAACTTTTGGGATTTTTTTTTTATATAATTGCAACCTGAGGGCGCATTTTGCCTTTGATGATAGAGACTCACGAAACGCCTTAATTATTTTATCATAGAATATTTTTTAGTATATGATATAAGATTTTGTAACTCTTTTCTTTAAAAATTCGTACATTATATGTTATGGCAAAAATGTATCCTAAAGATTTAATTTTTCTGCTGTGATTGTGAGAGTGAATGCTGCTTAAAACAAGAAGAAATACTACTTGAATTGAATAACTAGAATTTTATCAAAAATAGTCATGAATAAGGGTTAATTTTTCTCAATTTGGTCATAAAAGCTGCGCCATTAATTTAAAGAGAAAACACACACTTATGAAATGTTTGTTATAAGTCAGGAGGTTTGTGTCATATAAAAAATATCTTTTCATAATGTACGATTTCCTTATGGTTGTGAAACAGGTCTCTATCTAACCTTATGTTAACAAAAATACATTTAGGTTGTTTGAGAACAAAATTGGGAGGGGCAGCAAAAGTCGGTGATAGACTACTTTATTGTGGATGAAGAAATGAAAAGGCAAATCGTAAACATCAAGGTAATACCAAGTGTGTCTTTAGATAGCGACCACAGGTTGTTGGTGGCAGACACAAAGGAATGGGAATGTAGGGGAGAGATAGAAAGACAAAGAATAAGGGTGTGATGGCTAAAAAATGAAGAGGAAAGAGAGCTGCGCCTAGTAAAGGCAAGCAGCTTAATACTTAGGATGAAATTCAGAGTGTAGAGGTTGAATGGGAAAGGTTTAAAGACAGTCGGGTGGGAACTACAGAGGAGGTATATGGGAGTACAAATAATAAGAAGAAGTTGAAGCAGACACCCTCTTAGAATGACAAGAGGGAACGAAGCAGGGGAGGGGAAGAATAAAGCATTCATAAGAAGTTTTAATAATAGGAATGAGGAAACAAAGGAATAAAAAAAGGTAGAAAAAGAAAAGAGCGTGGCGAGTTGTATATGAAGCCAAGAAAGGAGGATTGGATGCAAAAATGAACAGAAATGCTGGAACGGTACGTGGAAGGAAGTAAGAAGTTGTTATATAGCCATGTAAGAAACAGGAGGAGAGATAAAAGACAAAAAGTTATAATGATAGATGAAGAAGGAAAAATGTTGAAGACAGGAGAGGAAGAAAAGGAACTATAGATGAGATTTTTTTGAGAAAATGTTCAACCCGGAAGAGGAAAGGTATGAGAGTGAAACATAGGAGCAGGAAGAAAAAAATAGAAGATAAGGAAAGAGGTTCTGCATGGGAAGAGGTGGAGGATGTATTATTAAAGAGAATGAAACAAGGAAAATAACCGGGTGTGGACACAAACTGGCTGTGGAAATGATAAGAACAGCAGCTGAAGTAGGTATACACTGGTTATACATGCTGTTTAGAGTGGTTTGGAAGGATACCGGAAGACTGGGAAAAGGGAGTTCTAATACCTATTTTCAAGAAAGACAGGAAGAGATGTACAAATTATATGGGATAACGCTTTTATGTCACTGTTCAAAAATATTTGAGAAAATACTGGAAAAGAGAATAAGCAATAATACTTAGCACCACGTCTTACTACCCGTTTGGGATACGATAATAAGAAATGAAATGATAGGAAGGTGGAGAGAGGAACATCGTGGATTTAGGGAACAAAAGTATATAATAGATTTAATCTTTGCCATACTACAGCTGATGGAAAGAAGGTATGAATATGGGGAAGGCTTGGTAATGGTATTTATGGATGTGGTGAAGGCATATGATAATGTGGATAGAAATAAAGTTTGGAAAGCGATGGTGGAGGTCAAAGTGGAAAGATGAATTGTAATGAGAGTGAAAAGCAAGTATGAAGATAACAGGAGTTGTGTTAAGACAGAGTGGGAGGACGGAATGGTTCCAAATAAAAAATATAATCGAGCAGAAGAGTGCCCTTTTACCATTACTATTTGTAATGGTAATGGTCATGAACAAGGTGGGAGGAAATAATGAAAGCCATGATATTAGCTGATGACTTGATGGTATGGAGGGAGAAGGAAGAGGAAGTACAGGAACAGCTACATGAATGGAATTAGGACGTGAAAGAGGGTGGATTAAAATTTAGCTTGGCAAAATGTGGAGTAATGGTAATGACAAGAAAGATGGTAAGGCCTAATAAAGCCATAAGGTTGGATGGAGTAGAGTTGAGAAAAGTACAGAAAATAAAATATCTTAGAAGTGTGATTGAGGAGAAAGGTGGACATAGAGAGGATTTAATGAGAAGAGGACAGCAGGGAGAGTTGTTGTATAGATGGGTAAGAGACATGCTTTGGAGAAGAGAAGTGTAAGGAAGTGTTACTTTGTACCCATTGTTACATATGCAGCAGAAACATGGACAGTAAATGTAAGAGAGACTAGGAAAGTGGAGGCCATGAGAATGAAGTTTATGAGGAGCATGTCAGCTGTCATGGGGAGAAACAAGATTAGGAATGAAGTTATCAGGGAAAGAGTAGGGGCGCAGGGAGTATATGCGGTAATAGAGGAAGCAATACTGAGATGGTTTGGCCATGTAATGAGGATGGGAAATGGGAGGATGCCAAAGAAAATTTCGGAACTTAAGTACTTAAGAAAAAGATCACAAGAAATGCCAAGAAATAGAGCAGATAACAGAAAGTGTTCAAGGAAGAGGAGAAGAATTCATGTAAGAAATTAAAGGAGGGAGAGTGGTGGAAAGATAGAGCAAGATGGAGGTATTTTACTAAAATGATGTGGCCACAGGCTGGAAACAGTGATGATGATGATGATGATGATGATGATGATGATGATAAGAACAAAGTACTAAGTAACTTATTTTGTCCAAAAAAGGTTTAAGATAATAGGAGAGTGGAGGAGGTTCACGTAATGACGGGTAACATATTCTGCACTCATTATGACGCATGAGGGTAATAAAATCTCGCTGGCTATGGTGGGTAAGACATGCAGCGCAAATGGAAGAAACCAGAACCGTGTTAAAGGTAGTGAAAGGCGAACCTAATGAGAAGAGAACAGGGCGGAAACTTAAGTGCAGATAGGATGAACCTGAAGGAGATAAGGTAAAGTGGTTAAATCTATCTTAATTCTTTTTTACCTAATTTCATATTGCTCTTTATCATGCACAACTATTCTATAGCCTTAAATTAAATGTTTTTTAAAGGATTTGTAAAATGAATCATGCTTTTAAGTTTAAAATATCTTCGATGAATCATCATGGGTTAAGGTTCTCAAACTGATTTTAAAAAATGTATTCAGCATTTTAGAAAATACCACATTCATAAATAATAATTCACAATTTACAAATAGTTTAATGACATTTTAAATTTGTTTACAATCTCTTAGGTTTTATGCCTCAGAAAATCACTAACGGCATTTGAGCGTATTTGGTTTGATTCTAGATTTAATATTTGTTTGGGGTGGTAGCAAACAGTACCTCAGAGTATTTCGAAAATCGCTTTAAGTGGGGGTAATAAATGCTGATAACTCTTCTTGGGTTAAGTTTTTAAAGAAATAAATACCTAGTAAAAAAAATTAGAAGATCTGTCAAATAATGTTGAGATTAGTTGGGCAAGGCTCTAAACTTGTATTGCATTTGATAGCTGTCGATGGGGAATTCAAGGTCTGAATTCTAGCTTCGGGAGATCCCAATGTGATTTTTTTCATTCACTCTCTATGCGAACCCAGATACATTTCCAAAAAGTGACCCTACTCTCCCTAGATTAAATAATCAATAAACATTGTATCGATGAAAGAATAATAAACTATGTATCCACTCTATTGGGCATTAGACAAAGAAAGATTTTGGTCTCTTCTAGTTTGGTTTGCTGGTGACAGGAAGTTTAGGGTTGTTCTAATCCTGAACAGGTGTATTGAGGAGGGTTTTTCTTTAATAGTTTCCCAAACTCACCTCCATTCATATGCAAGTAAATTTCCTCTAAACTCTTATCTTTCTTGTCCATGCCCCACCAGCATACATATGCTACCAGCTTAGGGGGATAGTAAAGCACTTAGAATAACTAATGTATGTATCAGTGTATCTCACCTGTCAAAGTTTTCGAAGAACTGTACTGATAACAATAAGTTGTTGAGGATGAAGGTATCCAGATCTCCTTTGAGCGAGTTCCTGATCATCTTGAGTGCAATTACCTCTGGGTCACTATTCTCCCCAACGACACTTGGCGAGCCATTGTCCAAGTCAACTATGGGTGTGGGCTTCTTTGCTGGACTTTGCGACACCGTTGAGGGATCAAAGTACTTTTTGCGCCTACCCGGGAAGTTACCCATGGTAACACTTGACTATTCTGTTTGATAAATGATGGGAATTTCAACTAAACACACTAATAGTTATAAAATGTTTTGTTTTGTCTTATCAGAACTTGGTTTTAAAATAATTACTTGAAAGTTCTACTTCTCACAACTATCACTTTTTGTTCACATATACACTTTAACTTAGGAAAAGTTCAGTAGACTTATTTATTGTCATGTCTAGTTCACTAATACATTCTATGAGAACTGTACACACTTATCTTATACGAACTTTCAAAATTTTAAACACAAGTCCAGCAGCAGCAGTTTCAAAAATTAAATGTAGAATTCTTTGTAAAATCAACTTCATCTCATGTAGACTCAACCCAAGTGCCACCCCAAAGTCGTCAGTTTCTGATGACTTGAAGTCTTCAACAACTGTGGCTTTGGAGCACCTCCACTCGTTCTAACAACTGAATGTCACTTGCTTACTTAGACATGCTTTGAAAGCAGTGCAAAAAAATGATGCAAATAAAAGTTTTATCTTATCACAACATTGTCACCTAGATAACTGTCGCAATTATATGTGGGTAGTGATCATATTCTTGTTGAGGCAGACCACAGATAATCTTATCTTAGATATTTCATGAGCGAGATTTCTACTTGGTCAACATTTTAGCAATTTTTTTTTGTTCCAAAGGAATAAAGATTTAATCATTCGATAACTTGGTGTGTGTTGGTATCCCTCCCTTGTATACATTTCATCTAACTGGTGAATTTCAACCAAACAGGACCCACAAGGACATCTCATATATATACTGATAACCTTCTTCCTAACCATTCTCAAGGGTAGAGAGGTTCGAAATTCTAAAATACTAACTGTATTGGGCATACATGGCGATCAAAATGTAGCCTAAAGAATGTAATTAAATTTTCCAAGTTTATTTGCGTTTAGTAAAACTTGGTTAACATATTTGGAACTGACCTCGGTGGTCTAGGGATAAGGTGCTTGCCTCAGGACCCAATCTTTGCGAGTTCAAACCCAGCCGAAATTGACCGATTTTTTTCTTGCGATAAAAATCTGTAGCACATTTTCTTTCAAAGGGGAAGTAAAGCCGTTATTTTCAGGTCAATTCTGGCATTTAAAATAAACCTGGAAGGTATGTAAAATACCTTTCATGGAAAAATTGGTAGGCCCTTTTGTCTTTCATAGACATTTTTGTGTGCTGATATAATCAGTCAGTTCAGAAAGTGCATGGTAAATATCTCAAATATAAAAATGAAAAATACACTCCTGGAAGCATACGAAAAGGAGGGTATCTATGATCAAATATTTTAAATTTTTAAACTTAAATTAGAATGGTTGGTTGAAATAAAAAATTCAACATATTTTGTTGAAAATACTTTTGAGTATTACTACTCCTTACCTTTTTTTAAATTAATATCTCAGCTTATGTCTAAACAGGGTATTTTGTGTGTCTAAAGTTTTGGAAAGATTAATTTGCTAATCCAATAGTCACAAGGGATACACACACCCATAGACTGACCTAATGAATAAACCATTTATACTGGAATAGAAAATGTTTAGCTATAAGTATATAGGCCTACATATTATATAGGAAGAAGAGGAAAACGTCCTACAGGCCAGTATATCCTTTTTAATTAAACACTTATATTTCTTTGAGATTTGTTGTAAGTGTTATGTGGGTTGTATATTTCTCTACACCAATGGTTTCAAAACTTTATTTGCTCGCGGATCCCTTTTTTGGCTTTGTAAGATATCCATGGACCCTCACACCCTTTCTTGCATAAAATATAGTGTGTTTGGATGATTGCTACCCATAATTTAAAAAGTATATTAAGATGTATTATTTTTCCAGAGTGACACAAAAATTGTACATGCAATAGTATACTAAGTAAACATTTAATCTTATTTTATAGGGTACTAGTGTGAATAAAGTTCTTTAAAGTTGGGGAAGATTGTATACAGGTGAATGCTCATGTCGGGGTGCAATGTCCAGTTTGCAACAATATTTAGATTTTGTTGCTGCATACCTTGAAAATCCAGCTTTTCACAGATAAGTTGTTGGAAACTGAAGAAGTTTAAGTACTATACATTCAGACACTTGAATATATTTTTGAAGAAGAATGCACCAGAATTCAACCAGAACAACTTCACTGAATTTTGTTTCAAACTGTTATCAGATGTAATATCTATCAAAGACTTGTAATCTTGCACATACATTGCATCTGGTTTCTCTGAAGCACAATATAGATTTCGAACCCAGTCATCGTCAACTGTAGAAGATGGAAAGTATTTCATAAACGCTTGTTGCAAACCATTGAAATGTTGGACGATGCTACTATAAATAGTTTTTTCTAGGCTAGATTCTGTTTCTATTAAGAATTCATTCAAAGTTTGAAAGCATTCATACTGTCTTTTTTTCAACACATCTCTTCCAAAATTCAAGTTTACGATCAAAATATGCCATTCTGTCACTTGTTGTAAATACCAACACACTCTTTCCTTGACATGAAATATTTATTTGATTAATTCTTGTAAAAAGGTCTGCTAAGTAAGCCAATTTCTGAAGCCAATAGGTATTCACCAAACAGGGAGAAAGCTCAAATGGGTGATTAATAAAAAAATAAATTTCAAAGTTAAGTTCAAAAACTCTAACAAGAAAGAACCTTTCCTCTAGACAGCCATCTTATTTATGTGTGAAGTATCAGCGGTGTGTGTTCACTTCCCATTTCTTTGCAAAGTAATTTAAACATTCTGGCCTTGATTTAATGTGGATCACTATCTTTAAAGCTTCATCCAAAACAAATTTTAGGTCTTTCCATAGTTTTTGGCGACAAGCGCTTGTCGATGGAGCACACAGTGACTATTCGAACAAGCCGGCGCCAACTCTGATACGTGCCACGACCCTTGCCGTTTTACCTGTCACTGCCCTGGCTCCATCAGTGCACACACTAACAAACTTTCCCCAACTTATATAGTGTTCTCTCATGTAACTATTAATTACTTTAAAAATTTATTCTCCAGTCGTACAACTTTCAAGAGATTTACAAAGCAACAAACCCTCCTCAATTTTGTTCTGAAACAAGTAACGCACAGATACAATTAATACTGCTAGCCCTGACACATCTGTTGATTCGTTAAGTTGCAACGAAAAAGCTAAACTACATTTAAGTCGCGGCACCAATTATTTTTCTGTATCTGTTGAGATATCTTGAATGTGCCGGTTAACAGTATTATTAAATGACTGAATTGTTTCAAGTTTTTTTTTTTTTGATTGCTCATCAAGCACACAAGCTACCATTTCAATCAGACAAGGCTTAATTAGAGTTTCAGAGATTGTATGCGGTTCTCCTGCAAGCACAAAATGGTGGCTCAATCTGTTGGAGGCCACGGTAGCGCTTTCATTGTCAGTTTTTTTTAACTTTTCACCATAAGACTCTGACAGTTTGTTAATGCCCCAAGTTCACACCGAAAAGAAACCCACATATTCGTTCTTATATTCAGGGTGATTAGTATCACGATGTCCACGAAGTTTGGCAGGTAACATAGAACTGTTTGATAACACTTGGTTGCACAAGACGCACAGCGCATCATGGGCAATTTTATCACCTGTATGCGAAATACATTAACAGTTATTAAGTATTTTTATCCACATTGTCATGAAGCCATACAAACATATTTATTAACCCTAATTAATATATAAATAACACGAGCACACGGTACCTAACAAATGTGGCGAGTACAATGTTGAGCACGAGTGAGAAGGAACCTGTCACTAAACTGCAATTCTGTATTTATATTTGAAATCACACTAAAATTATTGGAATAACTGCCAGTCCTGATAGCAGGTGTTCAGGAGAGGGTTGCTAGTTTTGAGAAATATACAGCTATGTGAAAGTAAATAAGGTAAAATGAGGGAGGGGGAAAAACGATTTCGCTTCAACAACAATTCAGCAAAAAAATAGCTTAAAATGTAAACTGAGGTGGCTCAATCGGACAGTAAAGATATATTCAATGGAGGGGTCTCTTAGCTAGATATTATAGGTTATATGAACTAAACGTATAGTTAATTAAATAAGTTTCGTGATTATTTCTATCAAAATATTATTGCTTTAAAAAAAATATCAAAAAGTATCCATTATATAAATTAAGCCAATGATGGGGAGATTGAGGTTCGAATCTATGTTCGGTGTACTGAAGGTGGTTTTTACAAAATACTATTCCACTCTCTTCCACAAAAATGTGGGTACACTTCCTTTAAATATAACCTACCTAATTATTAGAGTTTTAAAATCATACTTTTGTTTTCCGTTTGTAAATATATGTTTGGTCGCACTTGATTGTCTACTGAACTTAGCCCAGAAACTTTGGGTGTCAATCCCAACCGTATGCATTTAAGTAATTTTTTTCTATAAAGGAGCTTTATACCCCTCTAGCATAATGATAGTATATCTTCACTCACACATAATCTTTCCCCTCCGTTATCATCAACTTTCTATTTCACTTGTTTTCAGTTTCCAGCCTGTGGCAGGGTCAGTTTTGTAAAATGCTTCCCTCCTCCTCTATCTTCCTAACACTCTTCTTCCTATAATCACTTCCATTCCTTTCCTCTCACACACATTTTCTATCTGCTCTTCCTGTCTCTTTCCTAATCTCTCTTGTGGTTCTTCTCATACGTACTTCATCTCCAACATTCTTATTGTTGTTCTCTCCTTTTCCATCTTCACTTCATGACCATACCATCTCAGTCTTGCTTTCACTGCTATCTCATGTACTCCTACTTCCATTCTTTCCCAGATAACTTAGTTCTCATGGCCTCCACTTCCCTAGTCTCTCTTATATTCATTGTCTGTGTTTCTGCTGCATATGTGACAATGTGTACAAAGCACGCCCTGTACAACCCTTTCTTACACTTCAAGGGCACTTCTCTTCTCCATATCAGGTCTCTTACACACCTATAGAACTACTCTTTCCCTGCTATCCTCTCCTCCATAGCAGGTCTCTTACACACCTATAGAACTACTCTTTCCCTGCTATCCTCTCCTCCATATCAGGTCTCTTACACACCTATAGAACTACTCTCTCCCTGCTGTCCTCTCCTCCATAGCAGGTCTCTTACACACCTATAGAACAACTCTCCATAGCAGGTCTCTTACACAC
>CABFWB010000675.1:129247-143108 GCA_902151455.1 Timema bartmani | reverse complement strand
TCCTCTCCTCCATATCAGGTCTCTTACACACCTATAGAACTACTCTTTCCCTGCTATCCTCTCTTCCATATCAGGTCTCTTACACACCTATAGAACTACTTTCTCCCTGTTGTCCTCTCCTCATTAAATCCTCTTTACTTCCACCTTTCTCCTCATCGTGCTTCCAAGATATTTTCCATGTTGTACTTTTCTCAGCTTTACTCCATCCAACCCTATAGCTTTATTAGGCCTTGACCTCTTCCTTGTCACAAGGTGTCTACCATCCGGGAAAACTGGAACTAGCCTGGAATTTGAAGTGGTCAGGAAAAAACGGGAAAGGTTGGGAATTTGGTAAATTATAAAAAAAAAAATCCTGGAAAATGTTGTTTTACTCAAAATATAAATATAATAATCATTAAATCCATAAATTACAATATGCTTCAAACTGTCTTCTTTTGTTTGTAACTGTGGAATATATTTTATAATCTTATAATTCCTGGTAGACCATGTTAATACAAATAAAAAAATATTTATTTGAATTTAAAACTTATTATTATTCATAAAAAGTATGGAGGGAGGGGAGGTGGGGACGATTTAGGAGGGTGTGACATATTTTTGAGTCAGAAGACACTTTAGGAAATGATCAGGTGAAATAAGGGAAAAAGTCGGGAATTTCATTGGTCAAGTTGAGTAGACACCATGTATTGTCATTATCATCACTTCACACTTTACCATGCTAAATTTCATTTCACACTCTTTCACTTCCTCATTCCGTTCTTGTGGTTGTTCCTTTATCTCCTCTTTTATCTCCCTCTATACCAAAGGTTCTTATGGAAGGAGATTTTCCTGAAATCTTATTTTAACATATCTATACTTTACAAGCAATACAATAAAGTGACAGGAAATCTCGAGGGAGAAAGAATTAAAGACCTAATATTTGCTGATGACTTGATGGTATGAGGGAAGAAGAAAGAGGAAGTACAGGAATGGAATGAGGAGGTGAAAGAGTGTGGACTAAAATTTAGTACAGCGAAGTGTGAAGTGATGGTAATGACAAGGAAGAGGATGAGGTCTAGTAAAGTTATAAGGTTGGATGGAGTAGAGTGGAGAAAAGCAAGAAATGTAGGCTTGGAGGTGTGATTAAGGCTAAAGGTGGAAGTAGGGAGAATCTAATGAGAGGGCAGCAAGAGGAATTGTTCTATATGTGTGTAAGAGACCTGCTATGGAGTATAGAAGTGTCCTTAAAGTATAAGGAAGTGTTGTACTTTGTACCCATTGTCACACATGCAGCAGAAACATGGACATTGCTTGTCAGAGAGACTAGGAAAGTGGAGGCCATGAGAATGAAGTTTGTGAGGAGCATGTCAGTTGTCATGTGGAGAAACAAGATTAGGAATGAAGTTATCTAGGAAAGCGTGGGGGAATAGGGAGTATACGAAATAGTAGAGGAAGCAATACTGAGGTGGCTTGGCCATGTAATTAGGATGGAAAAGGAGAGAATACCAAATAGAATGATGTAACTATATTATGTAGAAAAAATACTGTAAGAGAGACCAAAAAAGAGATGAGATTAGCAGATAGCAGAAAGTGTGTAAGTGAGAGGATAAGAGTGGAATCAATTAAAGAATGGTGGAAGGATAGAGGAAAAGGGAGGCATTTTACTAAACTGACCCAGCCACAGGCTGTAAACACTTGATGATGATGATGATGATGATGATGATGATGATGATGATGATACACATTATTCAATATGCAATTATGTAGTGTTATCATTGATATTGTAATTCCTTAATACATTAGGAACAGTGTTCTTTTATATCAATCTATGCCTAATTGTGTGTAGGTATTGTACATGTCTGATAAATAAGTGTTATAAAGTATGCTTTTTGGGTGTGGATAAATTATCAGGGCTTCTGTAACTATTTAGGCCTTTCATACAAATCATCCAATATCCATTTAATTATTGATTTGTTTGACAATGGTTTTTCAAGAACATATTAATTAAATGAAGTTTGACCAAACACATTTTTAGTTTTTTCCTTAAGGGTATGTCTAATTTACAGTATATTAATAACTTTATTTACAATAGCATGGCTGAGGAAGCCACTTACAGGTAAATGTATCTGCGCTTGCCTAAAAGGAGAGGATGGAAAAAAACATAATGGAAATGACAGGCTGAAACCCAATATTTGTAAGCCTATAAATGACCAGAAATTGAACCAAGTCCAATCCCAGCCCATCGGTTCAGATCAGAAGTGCTAACCACTTTACCACCCCTGCTAGTATAAATAATTGAATTAGTGCTCTCGGCACCACCACCTGTGTGTTTGGGCCCATGTGGGGACATCAAAACTACAAGTACTCGGTTCCTGCTTATTTAAAAATTGTTTTAAGAAAACATTCCTGACCTCATTGAAGGTTGTATGAATAGCTTATCTTATCTTTTTCAGATATCAAACTAATAATTGCAAACTTGACTAAAATACTCAAAGATACTCTTGAGAAAAAAAAAAGTGTGAACATTCTAAGAACAAAAAAACAAACAATGTGACTTATTGATTATGGTTTTTACAAAGACACGTAACATCATACAGTTACAATTAAATAACGTACACCTTAAAATCTTCTTAATTATTAAAGCAAAACTACTCAGCTTTAAATAAAAGATTAATATAAATGGGTTTATTTATTGATTAATAGGTTTCTTCTAAGCAAATATCAAGGTTTTCGTTCTTTCCTCCCCGAGTTTTCCTGTCACTATAATCATGACCATTTCCATTACCATTACAAATAGTAATGGTGAAAGGGCACTCCCCTGCTTCACTCCAGTTCTTATTTGGAACCACTCTGTCCTTCCACTTTCTGTCTTAAAACAACTCATACATGATTTTCATTTTTCACTATATGATGGAAATATAGACTATGCTTGCAGGAATGTGGTATTTATGTATCCCATTGAGTTGGTTAAAATAATTAGTATTTTTAACTGTTTATTTCCACAAACATTATTTAAGGATATATTAATCTAATGTGCTGAATGTTATAATTACTAGCCATTTGAATTTTTCTATTCACCATTGATATTAGGCTAGATTTAGTGATTTCTATTTATATAGCTAGTAAACTAATAAACATTTGCTTTAAGACAGTTTAAAAAATATTTAGACGTTATTATTTATCTTTTAATGGCTTATCCTTAAAAATGTTTAGTTGAAATATTAGAACATTAGAAAATGTATATGTTCATAAATATCCTTATATGATGGTACATAATATCTTGATTTAAAAATAATGTTCCCACACAATTACATAATTCTTAATAAAGTACTTTTTATGAAGTGCCAATTCAATTGAAGGGTATGGGAAAATAAAATTAAGCAAAAACAACTTACCTGGTATTTTTCTGGTGGTAGAATTGAAAAAACAATCCCCCCAGTTCAGCTAGTTTGGATTAAAACTTTGTCCTCAGTTATTAAGGTGAATTATTTATGCCCCCACTCCTGAAACTCATCAATGGGAACCATAATAATATTTATCAGTCCCACTTGAAACATTTTCACCAGTCAATATCAAATTCATTCATTGGCACCATTTTGGTACTTTTTCTTTATCTTATTGAAGACATTGCAATATAGTAAAATGTAGAAATTTATTTAATTCAAATCTAAAATACCTTATCTTTGAGCTATTTTAGCCATCACTGTTGCTATTTATTGAACTTGTATTTACCAAATTTAAGATACAATCGAGAGAATAAATCGACATTTATGTAAATCTTAGATAACAAACTGTGAACTTAATTGCTTGTGAGTACAGTAATGTTTCAAGTATTTACTGAAATTAAAGTGAAATATACTACTTGTATCAGTGGTTTTATGATTTAAAACGTCACTCTCACAAAATTGGCAATGAGGAGGGTTAGGTTTGAAGTAATTTTTCCTATATGGTTTTCCTCTTCCCCACCCTGCAAATATGGATACATATCTTATAAATTCTACTGTTCCCAATGTGTAAATATGCAGATAGATCAAACAGGTAGTGTCAGAATTTTTTTTAAATATAAACTTGCACTGCTAAACAAAAAGTTTAAAATGTTAATATAATAGTTTCAAACAGGTTGGATTTAAAAGTTTTTTTTAGAAAACAATATATATTTTACATCTATTATTTCAGGCAACCATTTTATATATATACAAAATATGTTGCAAACAAATATTTTATAATCCAAATTTTTGTTATTTACCAACCAAGAAATCCAGTTCCTCGGTCTTATCTAAAAGAACTTGTTTTCTCCCCACCGGTGTATTCAAGTGTAGGCCAAACAGGCCCAGCCCTCCGGTGGTAAATTTGAGGAATATCAACATTTCTTGTGCTAGGCTAGAAGACAAAGAGACAGCTAGTCCTTTAATCATTTTGTTTTAAAGTGAGTTGAATTTCAATCATTCAGTAAACTATTTAGAAAAGCATATTAATTAAATTTACTGTGTTGCCTTAAACAAAGTAATTAGATAATAAGGGACTGTGTCTTTTACTTTGGCAGACATATTTTTGACACCTCAATATTCTCACAACTTTTACAGGTTAACCAACTCTAAAGCGCTTCATTCGATTTCAGGAGTAAGGATACGAATTGAACAAGGGGTGACGTACTCGCTATGGGTAGAGGGGGACAGCAAAATAATGGATATGCTGGGTGGGTACCATTACTTCGCGTTTTGGGAACAAATACATTGCAGGTCCACCATGTCGCATTTCCCCCACCTATCTACACACAGCTATCCCTACTCTGACGTACAACTAGAGATGACTTGTGTCAAGGATAGTGTGCCTGACTCTCAACTCTAAGGCCTAGTTTATATTGTAACACAACATGTTAGGATATTGTTGGCCAACATGTTGTGTTACAATATAAACTAGGCCTTAGAGGGGAAAGTCAGGCACACTATCCTTGTAACAAGTCATCTCTAGTTGTACGTCAGAGTAGGGTTAGCTGTGTGTAGATAGGTGGGGGAAATGCGACGTGATGGACCTGCAATGTATTTGTACCGAAAACGCGAAGTAATGGACATGCGATGTAATTGTATACACCCGGATATGCTACTATTTTCCCCGTGTCTTTACAGTAACAGTAATAATTCTATCCATGACACTTTAAGAACAATGAAATCTCTTAATAGCGAACACCTTTCAGTATAAAAACATGGCCATTATTAAGAGGTTTCTGTTATTTGGGAAAATATAACTTTTTAATAGTTATTCTCAAATACAGTTTAATATATATGAACATATATACTATGAATATTATCTACAACAATCTAACTACTGAACTGTACAGTGTTGTATGCAGGATAATTATTATGTACGGATTGCATAATACAAACAATACACAAATAAAACTTGATGGCCTTCTGTACCGTATATGTGCACACGAGCACAGACAACTGCTGGACCATCCCCCTGCTGATGGCTCAGAAGGGGTGGGAGGTATGATCTTGGAAGTACCTTAGTTAATTCTACATAAGCTCTTTTTAGAAACTTTCACAATTTGCGAGCCACTGGCATTCCTAACAATCCTACAGTCAAATACTATAAATCGAATGGTGTTTTAAAATTTTGACCGTTGTTTAGAGATTGGTATTCATAAATATGTGTTTTTAGAAGTGTGTGTGACCGTTATTGGAAAGTTGTTTCACTCTAAGAGCCCATGTTATTTTGCAAAGAGATTTTATTTTACATGTAAACCAATGTCAGCTTAGCTGAATAGTTCATTAATGCTCTTTTGTAATCATATTTAGAACCATTACTTTGTCACAAGCAAGATTACTCAGTAAAAGTAAGCTTAATTTTTGGACCATTATTTCAGGATTTAAATTCCAGCTAGGTGAACTGAAGACATTTTTATTTTGTACGGTTTTATGTATCCTATTTTTTTAAATGTCAGGGTGTATCTTTAAAATCGACCATCGTCTTCCTCTGTCCACATTATTATTAGTTTCAGGTTTCATTACATTGAACAAGCAAAGAGAGACAACTTAATAAAATTCCTTCAAGTAGTGTTAAAGAAGAGTGAATTGGATGTTGATAATAACTTGGATAGTTCAGTACATAAAGCAATGATGTACTAAGACTAAGATCTTGTGTTTTAATTTAGCATGATTACTTTTTTCAAATATATAATATTACAAATTATTTTAGTTTACACTATTCAGCCTGTATCATTATCAGGACCTATATGCTTCAATTTTAAGGCCCAAATTAAATGTTTCCAGTAGATTTAAATTTTATAAATGGAATGTTTGATAGAGAAAAAAAAACCCCGCAAACATTAGGAAAAAAACTGGTAATAATTCCTTTTGTCTTGATCAAAAGCGCATCAAACTTACATTGCACTTGATAGCCCTTTGATGAGGAGGTCAATGTTCGAATTCTGTCCAGGTGCATTAGAGGTGGTTTTTCACATTTGATTCATTGTTGTGTTTTTCCCCATAATCTTTCCAAGCTAATGTGTGAATGCACCTCCTTTGAACTGACCTCTTTATCTCTACATGGTAGATTGTCAATAATAGCGCCTGTGAATACTGTACTACTTAAAAAAGATGTAAAAGTTAGTTTGAATTAAATAAATAATTATATCAAATATACAGAAAATATTCTGTGAATAATTAAGAAATGTTCACAAGAGTACATAACACTTTGTTCACACAACATGAGAACATAATGCAGACCTATCGCAAAACATAAATCCAAATAATAAAATCACTAACCTTTGGGAAGTGGTTTGCTGTTGGACCATTATCATGTCATTTTATCCACTTTTACATAAAGAAATGGCAGTTCAATATATATATATATATATATATATACACCATTGTATTTCCCAAGTTGTTGCCATATGCATGCTTTATTTCACCCTTTGCATATCACTAAAAATGAATTTCTAGAGAGAACTTAAACTATGTGGGAAGCTATGCTTGTTGTTATACTTGTCAGCATGACCAGTTATTTTCTATAAATGTACCTTCTAAATTAAAAATAATAAAATTGTATTGCTATTTTTTTCTTTGTTACCAAGCAATTACTGGGATTGGGCTGTTTGTGATTGTGAGAAACTAGTTTGGATCCATATTAGATAGTTAAATTAATTAAATCAAGGCTCTACAGGTTTATTGTCCACTCTTATCAGGTGTTCTTTTGCACTTACAAGCACTGTCGTGATAAAGGAGCACTTCAAATTGGTAGCTTCGTGGTAGCTTCATGTTCACTTTTAATGTGTTTTAAAATTAACATAAAACATATCTCAATCTTTAAAATAAAAATATATTACTTAGAGTTGGATCGAATCCACAACTTTACAAATCTGAATCTCCACTTTACCTTCGAATCCTGAATCTAATTATAATAGAAGAATAGAATATATAAATACTAACTAAGTGTTAACATTCTTTCTTATCATCCATTCATTAACACATTCATACACTCAGTTTAGTGTTAAATCACTGGTCTGGGGCCTGGTTGTTATGTTCATACATTATTATTGGTTCTGGACCACCATTAAGAAGTATTAGAGCTCTATAAATCAAATTTCACCTAAAGAATTGAAAACAATTATTCATTTTAACGATTTGAGTCTTGAAACCTAGAATCTCAAATATCATTAGGGATTTAAAGGATTCTAGGGCCCATTCCGATTGTTGCAAACAGACATTTTCATATGAAATGTGATTCTTTTTATTTTCTTTGAGTTAAATTTTTGTTGCTATTTTAGTATTTTTCTTATAGGTGTTAAAACTTGTTCTTGGAGAAATATTGAAGATATTATTTCAGCTCACACACATTCAGTTAAGGGCTTAAAAAAACTCAGAGGGAGGATGACATTGAAAAGCCTTGAGAATGGTGGTAGTGCCTTTTAGCATTGTTCACACTTAACCTCTCGAAGTAAACTTATATTGTAAGCTGTCATTCTAAACAGAGAAAAGCTTAAATTGTAATCTTAAAGTGAACCTGGCAAGCCACATTACAGATTGAAAGAACTGAAGTAGACACATGACATATTGATGAGCTTTATATCTGTCTTTAGAATTATTATTTTTAGCACCATGCCTTACTACCTGTTCAGGTTACATGTATATGTACTAATTACACTAATCTGTTAGGGCTTAGGAAGGTTGAATTTTAGATTAAGTTTGCCTACATTTGTCTGGAGGGAGAGTGGAAAATAATTTTGTAAAAACCACCCTCAATACACCCAATCGAGATTCGAACCTCAATCTCCCTGTCATTGGCAACCTAGTCTAACATAATAGTGATGCTTTAGACCATGTGTCCACTGAAGCAGGTCTTTAGAATGATCCCACTTCACTAAAGCTTATTTGATTGAGGATTTTTTTGAAAAATATATGTGTGGACATTAATAATGTTGTTATTTTAATGTTATTGTTCTATTTTGCATGGACTTTCACATTCTTTACTATGATATTAATAGCATGGTGTGTGTGTGTATGTGTGTGTGTGTGTGTGTGTGTGTGTGTGTGTGTTTCTTGTCAGAGGTGAAGGAAGGGTTTGGCAATCAGATAAATCTGTGCCGGGACCAAGGATTGAACCCCGGACCCCCAGCATTGAAGTCTGACACCTTACCCCTAGACCACCAGGTCACCATCAAATGTTCTTACACTTGTTTACAATTAAATGTTCTTACTACATAAACTTGCCCATCAATTTTTTATAAAGAAAATTGAAAAGTGTATCAAAGTTAATGGGTATTTTGAACATTTATTTAAAATAATTATACTAAAAATATTGCATTTAACATAAGAAGGAATAATTTAAATTGATTAAAAATTGTTATAAAAAATACAAGCTAAAATTGATGTCAAAAAAATTTTCCGTCAAAAGTTGTTTGTTTTTGTCTATAATAAAATACAGTTAAAAGAATTATAGGTTTAAATTTAAAAAACCAAAGCTGACCTTGAAATAACCTTGAAGATGTCCACAAAATAAAAAATGAACTTGTACTATTCTCTTTCCTATTGAAAAGCTAAAAACTTTTGTTCAGAAAAATTATTTATGAAATGCTTCGTTTTGGGAATAATTTGGTGTCTCACATTGTGTGTGTGTGTGTGTGTGTGTGTGTGTGTGTGTGTGTGTGTGTGTGTGTGTGTGTGTGTGTATATATATATATATATATATTAGCTCTCAATAGTTTGTTAAAAAACTGCCATTAGGTTTATTGCTTTTTGTTTGATCACTATCGTTAATTAAGACTTTTTTTTATACAAGTCTCTTTGGGGGTCTAGGTTATACACATTTAATTATATTAAGGGGGCAGAGATAAGAAAGGCAGAATTTAGAAGAAATATAAATGAATTTGTGGAAAGTAAGAGTGGAAAACAATGTCATAAAAACCAGCTGACCATAATTATTACCCAAACCTCCCCATCACCAGGAAACCAGTTTAAATGAGTGTGTTACATGTCTGTGGGTGTGGACTTCAAGTTAAATAATTAGTGTATTACTGGGATAACCACATGTGTCCCCATGTTCTTGCAATGTTTTGCAAGTAGGAAAAAACAAATCAGGTGAGAGAGAGATATGAGAAGACATCAAAATAATTATTTTAAATATTTACGAACTATTTTTCCACGTCATCTTTCATGTTCTGACTTTTACACATATTTTATATTTCAATCTTTAACTCAACACTTAAACTAGAACAAGTACTTTTAAATATTTATCAATTATTATTTATGTATTTGTTGCACTATAAAAATTATTTTCAAATTTACACATTCATTATTCTTTGCTTCATTTTAAACCTGAATAAATGAAGTTTGAATATGATCAGTTTTAAATTATGTCACAATATTTTCTAGAATGATAGAATCTCATTAGGTCCTTGCAGCCAAAAGTACATTTAAAAAAACGCTACCACTGTAGTCTCAAGGGCTAGACTCGCATTGAAATTAGTTATTGTCAAAGTTTGAATCCAAGCTGGGTGGATCTTAGAATAGTTTTTCTATGGGATTTTGCCAAACTCTTTCCATGAAAATGCAAGTGTAGTTTTTCTTATCTACCTGTCTCATCTCTACCCCATTTAACAATTTTAAGTCAGTGGTAGTGTGCTTAACTTTGACCAGATAATTTTATATTTGAATACCAGTGTTTTACTTGTTCACAATTCTTTTTGCCATCCTCACCAAGTGATTGCTGATTCATTTCTTTCAATTTCTACCATCATCTTGTTTCATTGATTAAAAAAAAATAAAAAATGTTTACACCGCATCTCAATACTTGTTTATGTTGTACATAGTTATAATAACTATACTAATTTGGTAGGGATGAATGAAATGAACCTGTATTTTATGAAGGTAAAGTGGGAAACTACCTATGGGGTGGGAAAAACACTTCACTTCACCCGGCTGTGATTCTAACATTGGCCTCACCAGCAAACCAGGATAAATGAGCTTTACATTTACACTGGCAGAGGTAATTAAGATTGTTTTTCTTAGCACCACTTATTAATACCTATTTGGTTTGTACCCATTAAATTAACTAAGTCACTAATAGTTATCACATTCAAACTTAAGGTTTACAGATTACAAATATATTTTGCTACATGCAAAAACCCTATTAACTTGTAAATTTAGTTGCACCATTACTGAGCCCGACTGACCAAATAGCCTGGAGTTCAATCACAATCGGCTAAATTTTTGGTGGATTTTCTTTCTCATCTGCTTCATATTTAGTTAAGCCATTGTAACCCATATTTACAAATTTATAAAAGAGCTGTCCCACAATTTAGCTCATTCGGTTGCAGGTCTACTCATTGAGCTAAGTTCGATTCCTGATAAGGCCGAAAAATTTATTATCGGTGAAATTAACAGCAGTGGGACAGAAGAATTAACTTAGTTTATAATTTGTGTACTGATATAATCAGTATATTAAAAAAGTGGGCATAAAACATCCAACATAAAATTTTTAAGAACATAATTTATCATTTCAACATCTCTTGATGTCTTGTCAGCATTATCTTGAAAAGTTTTTGAGGGTGTCAATCTATATTTAGCATCACATTGTGTGTCAATCACTCATTTATTTATATCACTACTTTTATGAATGGAAAAAAAAAATTCAAAACAGATATAATCGTGATCCGTTTGAACTTTGCTGCTTGCCTATTGTCATGTGATTATATCATGACTCTTGCTATGTGTTCTTTACTAGCAATCACTTAAACTTTTCAATACAATGAAAAAGGCTAGGTGGAGGTAATTTTAAAAACTTTAGACCTGTATTCCCCTTAAGAAAGAATTGACAACCACGCTGTGCTAAAACTCCCCCATTGCATGCTAGGAAACACCTAATTTTATCATGTAAGGTAGCAAGCTACCTTGACGTGTTTCACCATGATGTGTCTTATAATAAAACCCATACTCTAGTCAATCTTACAGGGTTAACAAAGTATACTTTGTGTTCTGCTGAGGGTCTTCAATTTTCTTTTTGTAATACAATTTAAATCATTTTAAAATGATAATATGTATGTAATTTCTAGTGTAACATAATCTCACTGATTACTCTACTTCTTGCAAGAAGAAAAGACACTCAATTCTTACTTTCTCTCGACCGCTTGGAGAGAGAACTATTGTCATCGTCAAAAAACACAAATTAAACTCAAGATTTTGATAAATGTCGACATTTTATGACCCCCTGAAACTGAAAAGTTGGTTTTCACAATTTTGTGTGTTTGTATCTCAGCCTAGAGCCAAATCCATTCAACCGATTGGACTAAAAATGTCTATTTAAGGTTTTCATAAGGTTATTCCAAGGGGTTTTTGGAATTAGATATCCAACCCTAAAATTAAAGGTACCTTATGGAAGGGCCAAAAAAAAAAAAAAAAAATTTTCTCAAAATTCTCTAACACAATTTTGATTAAATTTTATATGTAGGAACTATTTAGCATGACAAACAAGATGTAAATCCTCATTTTCCCATGAAAATTATTTTACATAAGTGAAAATTTCAAATTTTGGTCCACAACTATTTGAAATACGAAATAACTTATCACTATAAAATAAAAAATAAAATAGTTTCACAAAGCCATTGTTTTCAAAGCTATAAGCAAATTTAATATAATTTAGGTCTTTGAAATCGAGAATTGATTGTTATGCTCTTTGGTGGACAGAGACATAGGTGCCAACTGAGGGGGTGCTTTGCATTGCATATTAAGTGCTCCCAAAAATATTTTCAGGGGTGCTCAGCATCCTCAATATTTCAGCCTTTTTAAAACCTTAATATTACTGCACTATTTATATCTTGGATATAGGGTTTCGCTGATAACAGTGTTTTCTAGCGTAGCATGATATGTAAGAGAGCATTATTGTGTTGGTAGCACTCGCCACTCGTGAACTGACAGCCTGACATTTGTCAACATGTTTCCACTATAGTTTGTTTAGTGGCTTTACTCGTATGGTATGTATTATTTCTGTGTTGTGCATGTTTGTTAACTTTTAATAAATTTATTCTTATTTTATTTTACCAAACACACATTGAGACTAACAAATTGAACCTTAATTTTGGCTATTTTTTAAATACGGCTCTTGAAAATTTGCAAATGATATGCCACACACACACACTTCTTTTTATAGAGCACCCCCAATGTTTTTTACAAGTCTGCGCCTATGGACAGAGATGTTCCTCTTTTCTTAATGTTTTTGTAAAAATGTATATTATTTCGTTTAGGCGCTTGGGTGGAAGGTGGATACTCTTTCTTTTTTTCAGAATGTTTCTGCAGCAGTGTTTATTACTTTGTTTCACAAATATAATGAGTTTTAAGTAAATGTCTCTCATTTTTATATAAAGGAAAGAGGAAGTTTGTGTGGTGTTTTGTACCATTTACTTTAAGTTTAATTAACTACCTAACTATTATCTAAGAATGATTATGACGAACCTAAGCCTAGCTTAATTGACAGCTAGGACACCCTTTACCAATTTTACTTTTGCCCAGTTTTAATTTTCATCTCTCAATACCTGTTTCTAAAAGTTTGTATTAGCCAACTGGGGTTGGTTTTTCATCTGAAATTCAATTTGTGGTTTTCCCATCTGTGTTGATGAGAGTGCATTTCCTTTAAGTTGGCCTCTTTATCCCTACCTTACAGATTAATTGGCCCATATGTTGAACATAAAAACAAACAAACCCATTTTTGGCAAGGTTGGTCATATTTTTAGTGTCCGATTTTAGTTTTAAATGTCAGGATTCAATCCTAACTGACTGCACCGGAGATGTATTTTAACACATTCGCTTTCCATTCCTTCTCTAGATATTAATGCATTTCCTTTTAATTTCCCACCACATGTTTTCTCAACAGCTATAAATCACCTCATTCTTATTATGTCACAAACACCAATATTATTATTTTTATATTTTTCTAAAATGTCTACCAGGTGGAGCCTGTTCAATGGACATTTGAGGAACTTGATAGCCTGACAGATGGTGAACCCAGCCACCTGTCAGACTTCCTTGCTAAGAAACACTTTGACCTAGTCATCAATCTGCCCATGAGGAACGGCGGGGCGCGCCGCGTGTCCTCCTTCATGACTCACGGCTACCGCACCCGTCGCTTTGCTGTGGACTACTCTGTACCTCTCATCACCGATGTCAAGTGCGCTAAGCTTCTGGTCGAGGTAAGATGACACTGTCTTATCTTAAATAAATATTTAAATCTCAACAAACTGCCCTTTCATTTGTGGAGTTTTCACAAAATGTTTAAAAAGTGACTTAGGTTTAGTAAGGACCCAAATTTTTTTTATAAAATATTGAACTTTTTTTTTTTAATTGCCTAGCTTCTAATAGAACTGCCATATTTAAACCCTATTTTATAAAATATT
>CABFWB010000675.1:102056-125802 GCA_902151455.1 Timema bartmani | reverse complement strand
TTAGTGGCCTTACTCCTAGTGAACGGTTTAATCTTAGTTTAGTCCCCCTTGGTGGATACACCACTATTGGTAAACTAATAAACCATCTTTGTGTTCAACCTTTCGAATCAATTATTAATTGATGATTCTGTATCTACCTGCCTATCTAGCCTATCTAGGTATATAAGTTGGTCCATTTAACCAGATATTAAAATTCTCTAACCCGAACAGGTAGTAAGATGTGGTGATAGAAAAATAATGGTTTTCTGGCCATATTACTATTTTGGGGGAAATTAAACTCGAAGCCTACCTTTAAATAAAGGCTATGAAGACTTTATAATCTTATTATTAGTAATGGGTTGAATCCTATATTTCTCAAATTCAAATTAGAATCTTGGAATCTTTAAAAATGTATGGTTTTTTTAAAAGTAAAAATATATCTAAAATTTAATTTAAAAAGAATAGTTTAAGGCTTGGTGCCACTGACAAATTATATTTATGTTTGTCATATCAAGTATTTCATAAACATACCTTAGCTCAGTCTGTAGCTTGTTTCTCTACTGAGCTAAGTGTCCTGGGTTCGATTTCCCGGTGTGGCCAAAATATGTATCATTTGTGAAATGTGGTTTTACCCTTTTACATCAATAAATTAACAGCCTGGGACTGGATTTTGTGCCTGTTCTAGTCTTAAGTTAGATTGTAAGGCATATGAAGTTACGACAGCCCTAGCCAGCGGGTGGTGGAAATTATAAGGCTTGAATAAAAAACTGACCCAGGCCACAGGCTGGAAATAGTAATGGATGTAAAAGTATGTCATAAACAACAAAGAGAACACTTTTTTTTTGGTAAATTAATTATATTGATACAAGTTTATCCCTTTTAGCGATTTTGTTATCCTCCCAAACACACAAGTCTATATAATTATTTTTATCAATTGCTTAAAATGCTTATTTGAAGTTAAGTTCTTAATAATTATATTCAAGTTATGATTTTGAGATTTTTACTTATCTCTAATTTTTTGCATTCTATAGGATTCAAGACATTGAGGATTTGAGCATCCCATATAACTTATTTTCTACTTTACACTTCTTAAACTAACTTAATCAGCCGAAATAATTTAATAGTTTTCCTAAAGTTGGATATTGGAACCTTGTTTAGCATATAAACAATGATAAATTCTAAATATTTCAACTCTCCCAGTTTGTGTCATGTTTCCATCCATTCCTCTGTTAGGTATGATACAGTAGACAAGGTCAGTGGCGGACCTGGGAATCGGACAGGTGTTAAAGTTTAAAACATATATAGTATAAATATAATACAAATTGCTGAAGATGTGTCAAATGTACAAGACAAGCCTTATTACTTGACATTTAAAAAGCTTGCCTCTATAAATACCTTAAATTTCCAACTAGGAAAAATGTAGGAATAATAGTTTTGAAACATTTTTCTTGTCATTCCCTACCCTTAATTAAGTTTCTGGGCTCTCCACTGGGCAGGGCTGGGCCACATATGTTTGTAGTTGGGATAGTAATTCCTTTAGGTCGGCAGTTCCCAAACTGTATTATGCTTACCATTGAGAGTACACAGGTGTTTTCTCAATGGTACACGAGAGAACAAAAAGTATTACTTTTTAATGTTCCTCCATATTGTCTCTGGATCTTCTTCAACCAAATAAAACAGCTACAGTTAATATTCATATATAACTGCTATGAAAGGTGTTAAATGGGATGCGTGATGTATAAAAATGGTAAGAGGTACATGTATTTTAGGCGATTTAATTAATGGTACACTGAATAAACATTTTCACTAACCACCTCTTTAGGTTCTTTACTCTCTTCATTTGTGTGAGTGAAAGATGGCAGTAATTGAGAAATTCTTGTCGTAGGTTGTTCACACATGGCCACTTCAACAGATACATATGTGTTGAGGAATTATTTTTGGCATATATATTATTGTTTTGGCGGTGTCTTGAATCTTAAGAGGGGAAAAAAAATGTACGGTGAACCAGGTGTAGGACTTATAGGTTGTATTGATTATGATTATTTTTATCTTGTGTTTGACTTGTTTATCGATTCCATTTTTGGCTGAATTATTCCACAGCAATTTGGTATCTGTCTGATCTTTTTAAGTAAAAGTACTACTAAGTTTCATTGATTTTCAATACTTTTATTAATGCAAGCTCATAATGGCTCCCGCATTCCCTCTCTCTTTCTCTCTTTGTTCATTGATAAGATAATATGATAGTAAAACAAAGTGCATACATTGTTATATAACCTGTCTCAAATGTTTACATGTTTATATTTCTGCTATTGTTTAGCAAAGATTTTAACTGTGTTTGAAAAGTGATGTAATAAAGAATAAAGTGTGTTGCCCAATTATTTGAACATGATGAGTTTTTCTACAATCTCTCTAGTAGGGCCTATGTACCTGGGCTGCCGGATATGTCTTGGTGGAATACAAGACACATTCCTTATCTTAATAATTTAAAGAAAAGTGGGTTTTGGGAAGGCCCTCAGCCAAAATAAAGAAGAGGGTTCCCAAGGCTCAACCTGTGAATTTTTTGAGCATTAGAAGACAATAAAAAAAACAATAAATTTCAAAAAGTATGTATAACACAAAACTAAACATCTGAAGTAAAACATTATAACAATATAATTTTACTAAAAATAATTATTTTAATGAGTGTTTCAAACCTTTTGTCACTTTCTCCAGATCTTGTTCAAATTTTATAATTTCAATTTATTTCTCATCACTATTTTGGGGCCTCACATAAAGAAGTGGGAAGCTGTATTTGTTAGCTAGTAATTGGGTGCCCCTTAAATAATGTAACTATAATAAATTTTGCGCTTATTGTTTTTGATGGATTGATGTTTTCCAAACTGTGGTGCGCGAATCACTAAGGGTTTGTGAATAATTTCAGAAGGTACATGTTGTACCACTGAGATTTATTAATCATGAATTTACTCTATGATTGCTAGACTGATAGACAAATTAATTTTATTTATCTTATAGATATAATGATATTGAGCATCTGGGATATATCACTCTTAGCCCAGTTTCTGGAAAGATTACCCAGGACTAATGTACCAGTGCCCATGGGATGCCCAAACGTACTAATCCTTTCCGTGGAGGCTATTCCCATGTTTCTATGAGATGCAGTGATAGTGATAGTGAGTATGAAGGTGTGGAACCAGTAGAAACACTAAAACCTAACTTATGCTTAATTAACCAAACCCCGCTGACCGTTGGGGTGATTTTGCTTCCGGGAAAAATACCAAAAGTACCACCTGGGAACTGAACCCGGGACCCCTTGTTTCGTAATCAGGTACAGTGAGGACTACACAACGGGGCCAGTATCTTATAGTTGTATTAGTGACCTTATTATAAAGTAAATACTTGATAAACCTTAAGGATCACATTATACAAGTTATGAACAATATCACAGACTTAGCGATACAGCAACCAATTTTGTAAGCAATATCTAAACTCAATGTTAATTTGACACTAAAATTATTAATATTGGGCATTGAAGGATTTAATGATATCAAAATAAATTGCTCATTTGTTAAAGAATTAATTAAGAGTTGGAGAATTGATTTCATCCCAAAGAAGGGTTCCAACCTCATATCCAGTCCATAGCATTGACAAATTTGTTTCATACTGAAATACCTCCAAATGAAAGTTGAACTACATTTTGTGATTTCAAGTTTTGCTTTATTTATAGAGTTCACTCATATTTTCTGTAAAGATTCATTAATGGTTCGTTTGATTTATGGTAGGGTCAGTGATCTCAAGTATTTTTTTTACTCGAGTCAATCTTGGGTGAGCTTTTTATAAATTGGTTAAGTATTGAGTCTAGCATGGGTTAAATAAATATTTACTTTTAAAACTTATTTAAATCAAATAAAATACTATATTTTAAATGTTTATAGCATTTATATTTCTACATTTCAAATGACCTAAGGTTGTTTTGAATAGTTTTTTCCTTAAATTGAATTAAAATATATTATGGAGTAATTTTAAATAGTACGTGGTATATTAACTAAAAAAAACCTAAAAAAAACACATTAATTCTTTAATTTTAATAAAGAATTCATGAAAACAAGTTTTGGTGCACACATTTAGGAATGTGTTTGTATCCAAACAACCCCATCAATTCCCAGCCTATCTGGAGTGCACCTGTTCACTTTGTGTTAAATTTCTATCAGAATAGAAGGCTGAGCATTAATGAGCTTTAAGATGTACATAATACACTTTTACACTAAAATTTACAAAGTACTCAACATATCCCTCATTTATGGTGCATTGATTAAACTCGCAACAATGAGGGGGATGTTTTATTACCTTTAAAATGTATCAAGACCGACAAAGGTATCAAAAACAAACATAAAGTCATGAAAAAATGGACACATTGAGTTTCCAGTTATAGGCAGCCTTAAAATATATTTTAGGGAAATATACTTTCTCTGAAACCAATTTGTTTTAGTATCTCAAATGCTCAAAATTCGAAGAGCAAAAACTATACATAGTCTTAACCCGATGTTCATTAGGGGATTAAAATATTAAATGATATTATTTAAATAAAATTTCAATTTATATGTGTATAAAAGTCCCTTTTTGGTCCGTAAGTCCTTAATTTCAACATCACAAATCTGTTAGCCCTACAAACCATTCCTCACCTGGAAAAAGTGCACCCACGTTTGCAAGGAAAGAGGGTGAAACAACCACAGAGAACCCGCCAAGATTCAAACCTTTACCTCCTTGTCAATAACATGCCTCAGACTGCATGAGCGCTGGTTGTTAATATACCCAATATAAGTATATCATGTGTACATTTTGTTTTGTTTTGTTTGTGGTGCTAGGCGATTTGTCTCTGCGGCCGTGCGCCCGCCATGAAGACCCACACGGACTGCATGACATCACGCCAGCTGGTGAAGCTGCCCGGGTTTGTCGATGTACATGTCCACGTACGAGAACCGGGTGCCACGCATAAGGAGGACTTTGCTTCAGGGACAGCTGCTGCCCTGGCAGGGGGGATTACAATGATCCTCGCCATGCCCAACACCAACCCGGCCATTACAGATCATCACAGCTTCACACTGGTCAAGGAGGTACAGTACTGTGTATTTATTTTACAATATGTAAAGCGATATGTCAAGAAACTATGAAACATTAAACTCTTTTATAACTTTCTTTTCCCTGTTATTGATGCCACCAAGGTTGGTCTCATAGACATTCCTGGTCTTTTATTGGTGGTGGTGGATATGTAACAGACTTTTTAGGTTAGGACACCATGCCATGTAGGTGCAGTCACATTGCCCCGGTGAAAAGATGTTGTGGTGGTTTGTGTGTGTATGTGTTTTAGTAGAAGTCTTAAACCTAACATAAGCCTAATTAACCTAACCATAGCAACTATAGGAACAATTCCCCTTTAAGAAAAATACCTATGGAAACGCTGGGAACTAGTTAATACATCTTTTTCTTATTACTATTTAATATTGAGGTAAAGAGGAGCTTAGGAAGGAGGAGGATTCAAATATTGGATGACTTGGAAGGAAAGAAGAAAATTCTGTGAGCTGGAGGAGGCAGATGACATGGCGCATTGATGGGATAAATTCACAGACAAAAGGACTGGCTGGACCTGTCATAAGACAGAACACCTATATAATAATAATAATAATAATAATAATAATAATAATAATAATAATAATAATAATAATAATTTCAATTTCAATTTCCTTTATAATAATAATATATATATATAATATAATAATAATAATAATAATAATAATTTCAATTTCAATTTCCTTTATAATAATAATATATATATATATATATAATATAATAATAATAATAATAATTTCAATTTCAATTTCCTTTATAATAATAATATATATATATATATATATAATATAATAATAATAATAATAATAATAATAGTTGGTCTGTGAAATAATAGGCTACAAGGAGTTAGTCCTGACATTATTTAAGTACAAACTTTAGAAACCTAGATGACCTAATTAAATTAACACAGACAAACCAAGCTTTTTTTTTTTCTATATTATGCTAATCCAAAATATGTTTTCTTAAAATGTTTATCTCATATGTTATTAACACATTTTATTAAATATATATTTTACTTTTTAAGTGAAAATACTAAAGTCTTGTGCAAAATATTATGTTTTTAAGTAGCTGAATCATGAATATATCAACAAAAAGTCTTAATGAATTGAAGCCATTGCTTGCCGCTTAATATTGCAATTTGTGATCCAGTACTCGTGCAAATACTTAAAAAATAAACACTCATTCTATCCTTGTGATATTTCAGCTGGCCCAAGCAGGTGCAAGGTGCGATTATGCTCTCTATCTCGGAGCATCTTCAGACAACCCAGGCACAATAACAGATCTGGCCCCAGCGGCTGCCGGTCTCAAGATGTATCTCAACGAGACTTACACTACACTTAAGCTAAAAAATCTCACTGATTGGAGCAAGGTATGTGTTATTTATTACAAGCATAGCATATGTTTTAATATTTTCTCCAGAAATTTTGCTGTGTACTGACAATTGTAATTGGCACTCACACAGGTGGACAAAGGTGTTAATCTTGCCTGGTACAAGGGGTTTGGAGTTTGAATCTTACCTGGGTGTATGGAGGGAATTTCTCTTAAATAGTTCTTACTCTCCTACACAAATGTGGGTAGATGTAGTTAGACTTTTTCTAAAGAATATACCTTCCTCATCCATTAGTGTAAATATGAAAATAGCCTGAACTAGTATCTTGTGGCTCTCAGTCGGATGTGAATCTATGATTTGGTGCTGTAGAGCAAGCAAAAATTAGTGTACATCAAAACTGACACTGTTCACATGCAATAGGTCAAATTTGTTCGAACGCTTCTTTCATTTATAAGCCAGATAACCCTTTGATTGGAAGAAGGTAAATACTGTATTTTTGGTTGGGATGCAAGTTTGGAACTAAAATGCTTGTAGGGAGACGTAATTTTTGAAAGATTTTATTATCTCTTGAGGTCAGGTAAGGTATTGGATGGGATAGGGTTGAATCACTTAAGTTTGGTTGCCTATAAACTTTCTGGTTCCATAAGGTTAGACAGTTAGATAATATTATCATAGACATCGAGTTCAGGCAATCATCTATCAGAATCTAGGGGTGCGTAGAAGTTTCAAGATCTTTTACGTTGATTCGAAAATAAAGCTATATGTTCTTCATTTCTCTCTCTCTCTCGTATATACTAAAAATTATGTTCACTTGACAAAAATTTGTAGTAATTAAGTTGCATGTTGAATGTAGGTCGAAATATGTTAAACATTTTCTAAATTATAAATATGTATTATATAGTATTTTTTGCAACAACAAGAAATAGCATTTGATCTTATATTCGGGCTTTGGAATATTTCTTAACATTTGATTTGTCTTAACTTAAAAACAAAAAGGGGCACTTAGCACACATATATTAGAATTAAAAACAATAACAATTCTTAAGTAATCATCCAGGAAATACCTTTAAGCTTAAACAACAAACATTTATCAATTAACATGATCATGTCAAGACAATAAACAAGATATTTTTGCAGAATCTAATTATGTGTCAAAGATAATTGATAAAATAATTATATATCAATATGGGTTTAGTCTATACAATATTTATATTAATTTTAAACTCATTAAGATTCCTAGTAAAATAGTTGAAAAGAAGACCTTTATTTGCAATGAATACAATCTCTCTTGAACTTGAATTTTCTTTAGCTCAGTCATATCTTGAGAAATATTGGACTTTAATCAGTGCCTAAAAAGTGTATTTGTTTTGTCCAGCACTTTGACAGATGGCCCAAGAAGTTTCCTTTATGTGTCCATGCTGAAAGTCAGACCACTGCTGCAGTACTACTGCTAGCAACATTGCATAGCCGACCTATTCACATATGCCATGTTGCACGCAAAGAAGAAATAGAAATCATACGTGCTGCCAAGGAGAAGGTATGATATAGCAACCTAGCTCGTGTTAGGTTATCTGAGTGAATCTGTTGTTTTATGATGTGTATATTCTTAGTTTTAATCTATTGATGGCACTCTAATTTAAAAATATATTATCAAAGATCTTTATCAGGGGGCACATAAACAAAGCCCATCTGGTCGGTTTTTTTAGGTGTCAGGAAGGTCATTGTTTGGATACTGGCTGGGTGTACTGAAAGTGTTTTTTCCTAAATCATTTTCCACTCTCCTCTTAACACTAATTTGGATATTTTTCCTCTAAACATAACTTTTCTCATCCCTAACCCGTAGATTTGACTAAATATGGATAACCTGGACTGGTAGTAAGATGCAATGGGGAGGGGAGTGGTCAAAGGCTTTGTGCCGTGAAAGTCTAGTGTCTAAAGTGTCTAATGTGTCTAATAAAAACAACTTATCTCACCGTTAGTAGTTATAGTATGGGCATGCTATGAAATTTTAAGAAATGATTGTATATTTCCTTTTTTAGACATGCAGTATTTTTATTTGTACATTATTACATACATTCGTATTGCAGAAGCTTTATATGAAATTGTTGGTAAAAGTTAATTGAGATTATTTCACTTTATTCTAGGGCTTGCCTGTAACGTGCGAGGTGTGTCCCCACCACTTATTCCTGACAGAGAAGGATCTCCTGCGACTGGGCTCCAAATTGGGGAGTGTGAGACCGGTTTTGGGTACCGAGGAAGACCAGCAAGCCCTCTGGGATAACTTGGATATCATTGATGTTTTTGCGACAGATCATGGTCAGTCTACATTATGAGTCTAGTAGTGTTGGCCATTGGATAAAATAATACCTAGTTTTTGACACATTAAAATGAGGATATAACTTGCTTCTGTGGCATCATGCTGGTTCGATCCCCATCAGGTGTACTGAGAGTGGTTTTTTTCTTAAATGGTTACCCTCTCTCTCTTTTTTTTTCCTCTCTCTATTTTTCTCTCTCCCCCTCCTTCCCCTCCCCCCCCCACCCTTCCTCTTTATGCAACTGAGGGTTCACTTCCTCTAAATTAAACTTTCTTCATCCCTAATCCATTAGCATAATTAGTGCATGAACGTAGAATCGGACTAGGTAGTAAGAAGCAGTGATAAGAAAAATCTCATAATTTCATAGAAGGGCAAGAATTACACAACAGAGAAATGTATCACTTCTACACTTACATAACTAAAAGTGTACTAATACCAAAATACGCTGTTAATGGTGGGGGAGATAGGTTTATATTAGAGATGGACTGCTCGAATCCTTGATTCTAATGGTATTCAATTCAAGTGGTATGAGATTCGTAAACAAATGTCAAAAAGGCATCTTGAATACTATTACGAGTACCTTAATTGAAATAACAATTTAAAGCAACTGGTAAAAGGAATTATATAGACTTGTAAAGTTGAGTAATGTTACACAATTTTATCTAACATAATTTTAATGAGATTGACGCCATATGCAGAGGAAATAATTTGGGATTATCAGTGTGGATTTCGACCAAATAGATCAACAGCAGATCAGATTTTTACAATGCGGCAAATATTAGAAAAAAAGTTGTAATTCAACATGATGGTACATCAATTATACATAGATTTTATAAAGGCCTATGATTCAGTTAAAAGGAAAAAGTTAAATGATATTTTAGTTAAGTTTGGAATACCCAAAAAACTGGTCAAGCTAATTGGGGTATGTTTGAGAGATACGCGTGGCAGGGTACGGTTGGATCTCACCTATCAGATGCTTTCAGAATACATAGTAGATTGAAACAAGGAGATGCACTTTCCTCATTAATCTTTAATTTAGCCTTAGAATATGCTATTAGGGCAAGGCAAGATCATAGGGAAGGCTTGACATTAAACGGTACAATACAGCTAGTAGGATACCCAGATGACTTAGCTTTGTTAGGTAATAGTAAGGAGGTTGTTGCAAGAAATGCAGAAACTTTATTAGAGGCTAGTAAGGAAGTAGGTTTAGAAGTGAACGCTGAAAAGACTAGGTATATGATCACACAGAGAACACAGATTGGGGACGATAATTTAGATATTAGAGCAAACAACATATTAGTTGATAGGGTTAATGAATTTAAATATTTAGGAACAATTTTAAATAGTGATAACAATATAATATTGGAAATTAGGAAAATAATACAGTCGGGAAATTCTTGTTACTACCCGGTCAATAAGTTGTTGATGTTTCACCTGCTGTCAAGAAATGTAAAATTCATAATAAACAAAGCCGTAATTTTACCGGTTGTTCTCTGTGGGTGGGAAATGTGACCTCTTACCTTAAATAATAAAAAGAAATTTAGAGTGTTTGAAAACAGGGTGATTAGAAAGATATTTTGTCTAAAAATGGATGAAGATAGTGCGAGTGTATGAAGCTACATAATGATGAGCTGCATACCCTGTACTCATCACTAGACATTGTTAGACTTATAAAATCTCGCCGGTTATGTTGGGCAGGTCATGCAGTGCGAAAGGGAGTATCTATCTAGAACCATGTTCAAGGTATTGACTGGCAAACCCAATGGGAAAAGACCGCTGGGAAGACCCAGACGAAGATGGAAGGATAACATTTGGGTAGACCTGAGAGAGATAGGGTGTAATTATATAGACTGGATAGAATTAGCTCAAGATAGGGATAAGAGGTATTCTTTTGTGAGTGTGGTAATGAACTTTCGAGTTCCTAATGCCATAGAGTAAATAAAGAAGGATAGTTGAGTAATAAAATCACCAAAATAAAGGACAAAATTGTTTAATATAGTAATAATAATTAGAGATGGGCCGTTCAAATATTCAAATACTTGAACCCACTAAATCTTGATTAGTATTCAAGATCAAGGATTCGAAATTTGACTGGATTCGATCAACGAATATTTCACCTCATAAACAAAACATTCTATTATAAATTAAATCAAAAATAACTTAAATAGTCCTGCCTGAAAATCATAGTATATACATTAATAACTGTTTCTAATTTTCCAAATATATATTACAAACTACCTCAAAATAGCAAAAAGAGGATTTCCTTAAATAGATATATTGTATATATTCGCATCCTAGGTCCATTTCCTGTGTGTGTCCTTTATTTTACATGTTCCTCTCTATGTGTCCTATCATCCTTTACCAATTTCCTTTTTCTCCCTTTTGTGTTTTTTTGCTTTCCTCTTTTGGAAAGTTGCGCTGGGCGTTTTGATAGAATGAAACCTACATCGGGAAATTGGGCGGTAATGATTGATTTTATTCAAGAGCCAGCCATTACCTCTTTGTCCAGTGGCAGCAATGTAAGCGAAAAGAGGTTTTTCTTATAGAGATTTATTAAAATAAATTGTAATCTTTCATTGATGAATAAAGTTGATAGCACTAGTCCTAATCTGTTGGTTCATTTGCTATTTTTTAGAAGCTTAACTCCTTCTAATAACATTTTTTAAGAGAATTTAAAGTCACTCCAATTTTGATTTATTTAACATAAAATGATTTGGGGTTGATTAAACTTCAAAGCATGTTTTAAAAAATTCTTAATTTACAGTTAAGGCCTATATTGTGTTATATATTTGTAAATAGCTACAAACATTTTTGCTATTTACTAGGATTTAAATTCAATATTCGAGATTCAAAATAAAATGTAGATTTGGATTTGAGAAAAGGTTGAGTCCACATATCTTTATAAATAGTGTTCTCTTTGTTGTTTATGGAGTAATAGATAAGGCAAATAAAATATAATTTATCACTGGCACCAAACCAAACAACTCTATTTATAGATAAATTTTAAATGATCTCACTTTAAAATTGTATATTTTTAAAGATCTGAATTTGGATTTGATATTTGAAAGAAAATTTAAGATTCAGTTTCGAGAAATATGGGATTCAACCAGTCTCAAGTTAATATAAATTGCTAATTAAATGTACTGAAATGGATAATAGCCATATCCAAATTATGTTATTTGTATTATATTATTATTATTCAGTGTTTTGTCATTCGACAGGTCTATTCCTTTTGTCAACATATTCTTATCACTTTCACAACATTTCCAATTACCTAGCTACAAAATTTCTTGCTATGTGTTTTATTTTGTGTTTTTCTTATTTTCTTAACCCTTTGAATGCCAAGAAAAATGATAAAAAGACCTTCCAAAAAAGTGCCAAGCTATTTTACTGAAAAAAATACAGGGTTTTATTTAAATTTTAATAACTTAGAAGTCTTTGTGAACTTATTGCATTAAAATTTTAGTATAAACTAGTTAATATGCCTCACTATTAGATTATATAATTTTATGTAACCATATTTAATTTTTGAATCTAATAAGAAATCACTAACCAAAAAGATATATACAGTTTTGTTAAATATTAATTTTTAAGTTTTGAAAATTTAAATAACTTAAAATAGATCTAAATCAGTGAAAATAACATAAAAAATTGAGTTAAAAATATTTTTAAAAAACTAACATTATATTTTATGCTAAGATTAGTTTAAAAGTGTAGTAGCCACAGTTAGTCAATTACACTGAAAAACGGGTATTTTTGGACATATCTGTTAGTTTGGGTGATCATCAACTTTAGTAGGCTTAGAGTCAAATAAAGTCCACAGTAAATAATTGGTTAGGAACAAGCACAGACTGGCCCACCGGCCCTCAAGCTGGTGCGCTCTCGAGTTTGTGCCCTCGGCCCAGGCTTCACCTCTTGTCGAAAAAAAATATGGCAATGATGCAAATAAGACATTTAGGGGCGAGCGCGGGGCTCACTACTTTATTTGTCTGGCATGTGCGATGAAACAGCGTAGGAACAATAAATCCCAGTATAGCTCCCTTTTGGAATGTTTAGAGTGGGGAAAGGGCTGTGAAGGGATGACACGAGACCTTTACTGTGGATTCACACGCTCACCCAAAAACTAGCTCAGAACAGAAACGTGGTCACATGACGCGCTCTAAGCCAGTAACACGATTTTCTCTTAATCAGCGCGATCTGTTCTAATGAAGTTCAACTATTCTCTACTTTGTCCGCTCAGCTCGAGATGTAAGGCACAGGAGAACCAATCAAATCTCAGAACCAATTATCTCAAATTAGTGCGCATGCACATTTGTCAACACTTACGCTCTACAGCCAGAAGCTAGCAGACAGCTTCGTTGGCCGTTGAGGAGATTTGAAGTAACTCGTTAATGTAAAGCGTGTTTATTGATGTATTGGAATGTGCCAAGACACAGCATTACAATTTGTAAACAACCTTCGAGAGAATGATCTTAAATATATGTTTATCCACTAGAAAATAGAATATGTTGATAGTTAGCTGTTTTAAAGCGTTGCAATGCATCATGGGTCAACTTAAAATGTGTGAATTACTGCGCAGCTTCTGCTTTCTATTTTTTGTCGAGCATGTGAATCAAGCTTTAGTCAGTTGTACTGTCATTATGTGAATGTTGTTTTATCGAGTGCAGCCAAAGGGGGGAGGTGGGGCAATCACCCAAAAAATTCTCCTTTAGAGCAGTAAAAGCATATTTTGTTTTATTACACTACTATTTTTCCAAACCTAAATGTTTATGTTACTACATTAGCCGAGCAGCAGAGGCTTTTATGGTAGGTGGTGAGCTGGTGGTTTAGGGGTAAGGTGTCAGACTTTTGTGCTGGGGGTCTGGGGTTCAATCCTCATTCCCGGCACAGATTTATCTGATTGCCAAACCCTTCCTTCACCTCTGACAAGATGTGTATTAATCACAACTTGTGAATGTGTGGAATGCCAGGCCTCCACCGTGGTTCGGATTCCACGTTAAACTGTAGGTCCTCCATTTCATCTCACAATCACCCTACCATTACACATTAGCGTAAGTGTGTATAACCCGAACTGGTAGTAAGACGCGGTGCTAATAATAATAATAATTTTATGGTAGGTACACCTTGATACTTGGTGGTGAAGTTAAGGCTGCAATTAAAGAGGAAGTGAAAGCTATTTTCTAAACTGCGGTTTTTTTATATCAGGCAATGCATAAGGGATAGTGGAAGGGTAGAATGGGGTATGCCTGTCTTGCAGACAAGGGCTGCTCTAAGCTTAGTTCAGTTGTGGTATTGCTGTGTTGTTTGTCAATTAGCGAGACTTGTTTGTGCACGCATAATAGTTAAATTATTTTCACTGTATCATTCGTATATTGTTGGTAGGACCAAGTGAAGTGCAATAAGGTTAGTGGACATACAAGTTTATCCCAAACCCAATGCTGTAGCCAGGACAAAATTACAGGAAAAGGGGAAGTTAGCGTTTGGAGGGGAAGTTAGCGTTTGGAGGGGAAGTTAGCGTTTGGAGGGGAAGAACATTTAATAAAAAATGACATGCATCTAGAGAAGCTATCTTGAGTATTTTCTTATCGTAATTTAGGGAATATACTAAATTCTGTAAGAGCTATACATTTTTTTAACATAAATAAACTTACATAGCTTGCATCTCCCTCCAAGCCCAAAAATGTACACTAAGAACTTGTTAAATTAAGGTGTATTCAACCTGGGTACAGTTTGGCAGCGATGTAAAGTGTAAACTACGTTTGTCTTTTTATTTTAAGAGCCATTATGTGTTGGTTCCTTTTATATGTTTCTACCCACCTTTCCTTGCCCTCCTTCCAAATATCATATGCAATTTTTTTTAACTGACACCACGACATCACTACACTTCTTGTAATATAGAGTTAACTATAGGGTAGTACAAAGCTTCAAATTGGTTTCAAAACAAATATCAACTTAGACTTTACTTCGACGAATATGAATCTTTGCCAGTAATGGTCAAGCATTGCCATTCTGAACTGTTGGAATGTACAGTTCAGAACAATATTCATATGGCAAAATTCTGAATTTATTGAATTGTAAGTTGTAATAGTAACTTTACTTATCAGATAAAATTAAATATTACAAACTATTTTACAATAAAACATTTTCCAAGTAATTTTAGTGCATAAAGTTATATAAATAGCTTCCAATATATATTCTAGTATAAAACATCTAACAAACTTAAATTTGGCTTCAAGATTATTTCATATATTTGATTTTATATAACTTCAAATTTAAAAAAAGTGAACTTTGCACACCACTAGTTACTCTGAATTCCCCTAGTTACTTATGTTATACTAATTGATCTCCCACGTTGGCTTATCTTTAAATGTTTATTTATTGCTAAAGGGTTGAGAATGCAATAATTTTTAATGTAAAATTGTTTGTTACAGCTCCACACACACTTGAAGAAAAGACAAGCGAGAAAGCTCCCCCGGGATTCCCAGGACTAGAGACAATCCTGCCACTCTTACTAACAGCTGTGCATGAAGGAAGATTAACTATGGAGGTGGGTTCATAAATAAATAGTTAACCATTTCAGTGGCTGTATGGTCTGACGCGCTAATCTCGCAATGGACTAGACTGTCAATGAGGGGGAGATAAAGGGGCTAATCTTGGTCGGGCTTACTGAGGGTTGTTTTTACAAGTTGATTTTCCACGCAAATGTGGGTACACACTCTATAACTTAACCTTACTAAGCCCTAAAACCCTTGGTATAATTAGTACATAAACATATAACCCGAACAGATAGTAAGACGCTGTGCTAAAAAAAAAGTTTCTATTTCATTCAAACACTAAATTAGGGAATCCTGGAGGTTCTTCAAGGCTTAAAGTGTGAGAAATTTCATTAAAAAAATTAGTTTTGACTCTTGAAATTATTTTTATAATTAGTATTAATAAACTCCTGAGTCTAAAGATTTAGGGGGATATCCATTCTAAATGACCTTTTAATCAGCAAGTCTGCCTCAGTACTTCTGATCACTAGTAGTTATTTAATACGTGTGGATTTCTTTTTTTAACACCGCGTCTTATTACCTGTTCAAGTTATACGCTTACATACTTATTACGCTGATGGTTTTATTGATTAGAAAGGCTATATTTAGAGTAAGTGTACTCACATTTGCATAGAAGGAAAGTGGAAAATCATTTTGGAAAAAAAACCTTCAGTACACCCAACTGAGATTCGACCCTTGAAGTCCTTGTCATTGGCAGTCTAGTCTGTGAGATTAGCGTTTTAGACCAGGCAGCCACTTAAGCGGGTTTAAATTTCTTCTCGATAGGGTGAAGGTAGGGAACATTCTAGACCAAAGAGCAATCGACGATGAATGAGAAAGAGGAAGTGACCAACACCGCCCACGGAAAATAAATTGCAACAACTGATAGTTTGCAATAACCTGAGATGTGTGTCAACTCTCCAGAACACAAGAATCTTCAAATAGTTCTGGTGGGTCCCAAGAGTAGTTGCAAAACTAAGCAAGACAGGCTTCATACAATACAAGGAATAAGAGTTTAAAATTAATTTTACTCTAAAATATAGGGCCTGCAAAAATCCACTCTCTAAAAAGTAGAGGTCGGGACAATCCACCCCCCTCCCCCTCCAAAACCTTCTAAATCACTCTCCCTCAATGAAATTACTTGTTTATTTCCTGTAAAATTCAACTTAAATTGCTCCAACATTGATATAAGCCTAAAAGTTGGCACAAGACCTAATATCAATCTAACCTGCCTCGTCGGTGGCAGGGAAGTTTGTGTGTAAACTCCAGGCAGGTGTATTGATAATATTTTTCCTAGATGACTTAACACACTCCCTACACTTTTTAATGATAAAAGTTAGTTTAGTTTTGGGATCTCATAATTAAAAACGCTGTTTAAAATTGCAGGTGTTATTTTACTGGAAAATATATAGCAATATACTGTTAAAATTTCAAAACTGAGTATTTAAAAAAAGAAAAGTATAGACACTATATATATATATATATATATATATACTGTGTCTATACTTGTACTTTATATAGTATATATAGATATATATACTGTGTCTATACTTATACTTTATATAATATATATATATATATATATGTATATATATATATATATATATATATATATATATACTGTGTCTATACTTATACTATATATAGTATATATATACTATTTATTATATATACTATATATTATATATAATATATAGTATATATATACTATTTATTTGTGATTCGATGGAGATTCAGATTCGTAAAATAGTGGCCCTGATCCAACTTTAACAAAATCACATTTCACTAAATTTCAGTGTTTCTATTTATTGTACATTTGTTTGTAATATTTAGTGTTATAATAATAGATCAAGCTATTATCATAACATGCATTTCAATTACTTCAAAATGGAAATATTTTACCATAGATTGAGTGTTTTGGATGTCAATATTTTAATTGGCAAATCTTCTTAACTGTCATCGTTGGAATATTTTTCGAAGCTAAGTCAAAGCTTTGAAGCTTCGCACACCCTTATTATTTAAGTAGTTAAATTATTAGTCAGTTAAGGTTTGTTCTCAAACTATTTGTGTGTGGGGCGATAGGACTTGGTGGATAAGTTCCACCATAACCCCCGTCGTATCTTCAACCTTCCTGAGCAACCAGGCACTTATGTGGAAGTAGACTTGGATGAGGAGTGGGTGATACCACAGTGTCCAGCGTACAGCAAGGCGCAATGGACACCATTCGCAGGTATTAAAGTGCGAGGCGCTGTTCATCGAGTGGTGTTGCGGGGACAGGTGGCGTATATGGATGGACAGGTGAGCCTCTGCAGCTTGGTGGCTTTAACTCTTTGTTTTGTTGTAAAACAACCAATTGCTTGGTAACTGTATGAATAATTAAAATTAGATGGCTAAAATTATTTTTTTTAAACATGATAAAGTTAAGTAAAAACTAAACATCATAAAATATCACAAAAATAAAAGACCTACTATGTAATTTTTTAGAACAGCCCTCTTCTTTTTACATTTTATTTGCATGTTTTATAATAACACATTTCACCATTTTTCTTCAAGAGTTCTGATATAAATATAATGAGACCTTGTTCAATGATCTGGGCATTTCTAGTTGCAGAGGTGTAAGATGTGAACTCTGTCCTATACCTTTTTCCTGTAACTCCTTGTATAATATAGCAAAAATGCTATGGCATTTTGAAACTTAAAAATAATCGCCTTTTATACAGCCTGAAAGCCTGTGATTACTGTCTGGTCTGATATAGGAGATATTATCTCATGAAAGTGGTTCTACAAAGTTATAATTTAAGATGAACATACCTATGTTTGTAATTTGCCATTATTTCAATTTCTTCCACAGGTCTTAGTGAACCCAGGGTTTGGTCAGGATGTACGAGAGTGGCAGACCAAGAAGCAGTGGTTCCTTGCCCCTCAAGGAATCTCAGGCCAAGAAAGCAGTCGCCCTCCTTCGAGTCTGGAGTGCCCCATCTCGCCAGAGAACCCCATTCGACTAGGTGTGGTCAGAGATATTGACAAGCAAGAGACTCACAAGCTGGATGTGTGGGAGGGAGGAGATGTGCAATTTAGTGGTGAGTGCACACTCACTCAAACATGTTGGTGTCAAGACGTGTTTAGTTATTTAGTGGTGAGTATCACACTCACTCATACATGTTGGTGTCAAGACGTGTTTAGTTATTTAGTGGTGAGTACACACTCACTCATACATGTTGGTGACAAGATGTATTTAGTGGTGAGTACACACACACTCTTACATGTTGGTGTCAAGGCGTGCTTGGTTATTTAGTGGTGAGTACACACTCACTCATACATGTTGGTGTCAAGACGTATTTAGTTATTTAGTGGTGCAAAATTATAAATTAAGAAAATAATTTTACTGGTAATATTTTAGGAACCTCTATTCTAATTTGTGTGTAGAAACTATAAGTTAGAAAAGAGACAGATCCTACTAAAAATATATTCTTTGTATATTAATAAAATGAAAAGTTTGCATATCTGTGTTTCTGTCTGTCAGGAGCAATGTGCGATATCTATTACACATAAAGGTCTGACATTTAAAAAATAGTAGCGCCTGTGCACCTTGAAGCGGGACTTTTTAAATTTAGCAGGAATGGACGGGAATTACTTTTTATTTCGGAACGGGATGGGAAATAAGTCCAAATATTGGGATTCGGGACAGAATGAGAAATTTTAAAATTATGATTAAGAATAATTTAAATTAAAAAGTGTTGATTTCTAACCTAATATGGTAAGACTTGTAAAAGTTACAATACTATTAAAACCTGCTTCATTGGCCGCATGGTCTAAGGCATCACTCTCACAATGGACAAAACTGCCAATGATGGGGAGATCATAGTTCGATCCTGGTTGGATCTACTAAGGGTGGTTTTACCTAAATTATTTACCACTCTATCCACACAAATGCGGGTATACCTCCTCTAAATTCATTATTTCTCATTCTTAACACACTAGAGTAATTAGTACATAGTTGTACAACCGGAACAGGTAACAAGACGCAGTGCTAAAACACCTTACCAAAGGTAATAAAAATAATAAAAAATAACATAATATAATAGAGGTTTACGAATAGCATTTTTTATCGAATCAAATAAAATTTTGGATTAAAATCAAATAATATAATTATCTTACTGTGAAATTTATTTCAATTCAATTTTTAATACTTATAAAAGTTGATGTTCATACTTTAAAAGGAGAAATTTTATTGTTAAAATATTTCTAGTAAACAACATGAAATAGTTTTTTTTAAATTTAAATATGGTAAGACCATAAGGTATAGACCACGACAGGCGTAGTAAGCTGGTGGCTGAAACAAACTAAAATACTTTAAAAAATAACGGAAAATGATGAATTGTAAAAATTATTGACAAACAGCCACAAATAGGGACTATGAACATTGACACACTGACTGAAAGAGTGGAAGAGATTGTGGTCGAAACAAATCAAAATACTCAAGAAAATAAAGAAAAATGTTGGATTGTAAAAATTATTGACAAACAGCCACAAATATGGACTCTTAATTATCAGAAGTCAGCTGTGAGCTGTCAGTCAGCACCACAGAAGCTAAAACTGAGGTATAGATAAATTTGAGATGGGTAGCAAAAGTCTTTGATAGGCAGACCGTAAACATCAAGGTAATACCAAGTGTGTCCTTAGATAGTGACAACAGGTTGTTGGTGGCAGACACAAAGGAATGTAGTCAGACAATACTATAGAGAGAAGAATAAAATAACGAAACAAGTGGTATGGGAATACAGGAAGGATTGGATGCAAAAATTGACAGAAATGCTGGAACAGGACGTGGAAGGAAGCAAGAAGGTGTTCTATATCCAGGTAAGAAACAGGAGAGAGAAAAGAGGAGAAGTTAGAATGATAGATGAATGATAGGAAGAACTTGAAGACAGGAGATGAAGAAAAGGAACCATGGATGTGATATTTTGAGACGATGATAAAAGGAGGAAAGAGGTCCCACATGGAAACAGGGGGAGGACGACGCATTAAAAATGATGAAATAAGAATAAAAAGCACTGGGTGTGGACAAACTGACTGGAAATAACAGCAACGGGGTACTGGGAAAGAGGAGTCGTAATGAGAGTGAAAAGCATCTATGAGGATAACAGGAGTTGTTTAAAGGCGGAAAGTGGAAGAGTAGAAATTGGATGGAAGCACTATTTGTAATGGTAATGGAAATGATCATGAACAAAGTGGCAGGAAAACTTGGAGAGGAGAGAATGAAAGCCATGATGTATGCTGATGAATTGATGGTATGGAGAGAGAAGAAAGAGGAAGTAAGAGGAAGTAACATTCGCTATCTACTTTTTTAAGTTTTGAAAGAGACGTGATCACTTACTAACAGGTATTTGAAAAAATACACACCACGCTGATATTTTCTTGGAGCTTATAGAAGCCACGACTAAATACACAAATTCAAACTGTGGGTACACCACTGCACTGGTATTCAATATTTGTAGGGGTGGGGCAAGAGGGGGAGGCTTGTCATAATTCGCTTTGTAATGTGAAAGAATGAAATTCTTGTAGCAGACAAAACTCCTGGGTTTAACCCCCTATCCATTGATGGGAACGAGATGTCTAGCGGTGTATGAAATGTAGTAATTGCATTTACAGCAAAACAAAGAGAGAAGTATGGAAAATTGGTCGTGATAGTTTGTTTTATCCATATGGCAAGTCTTAATAAGTGATACATACGTGGGTAATATCTTCAATCCAACATGTAAACCTTTAAAATAAAGCTCACGTTGTCTTAATCATACACTGTTCGGAGAAAATCCATTTGCGGGTCGTATGTTGGACACCTCTGCCTTAGACCATTTGGCCACCGAAGCAATTAATAAGCAGTGTTAGGGTATTAAAACAAATTCCAATTCAAAATGTTTGTCAAATATATATATATATATATTTCTAATCTTGAATTTGATAGTTTCCCAAAACTCGGATATCCTTAAGGACTCGAGTATCCCATCCCTATTCAAGTTATATCTTTTCTGAATAAATATTTTAAGTTTATAAAGGTACCATAAAAATGGAGTCTATAAAAAAAATTATCAATACTGTTTAAATAAATAGTTAATTTTTAATTTTGTTAAATTTACCAGTGTATTAAGATTACATAAACAAACAAAACCAATTTTAAAGTAAAAATAAGACTCTAGTATTTAAATTTTAAGCATACTTTAACTGATTAAAGCATCAATGTTTTATGGTAAAAAAAACTTTTTTTTTTATAAATTTAAATATGTATTAAGTGCTACACTCAGATTTACCTAATGGGGTGTTGTACTAATCTATATGGAGACACCATTCCATGACCTTTTTTTTATCTCTTCAGTAAACCAGATGGTGATCTTGACACTAGAGACAGGCAACCTGAAATACCCTCTCTCTTTCATTGTTGTGAAATATCTTTTGTTTTTCTATTTCACTCATTTTCTCTCGTTCATGATTGATTTGCATTCTTTCACCTGCAATGTACCTGGGTTGGGTAGTATTCAGTCAGGGGACTATCCATGCAGCCAACCCTGGCGGGATCTCACATTTGTTTGCCTCTTAACAGAATTGTACTCAAAACTTCAGCCAGAGAGCGTCATGAAACTCCAACCAGAATCTCTCGCTAAGACCCTGGCACCTCACGACTTTCCCGGGCTGGATATGTCAGAGTATCTCAAGCTGCAGCCGAGGGCACCCTCCCCTCTCCTAGGACTCTCAAGTCATGTGCCGATCCCGTCCCATAGACTGTCTGGGCACCACGTCCTGTCTGTGCGTATGTTCAGCAAGGAGCAGCTCAATGACCTGTTTAACCTTGCCCAAACACTCAGGATGTTTGTGCATAAGGAACGCCCCCTCGATCATATATTAAAGGTCAGAAAAAAAAAAGATTTATTATTGGCATGCATTAAAGCATAATGCATTAATTACTCATAGCTAAAAATACAAGTGTTATAATAGCTAAAGCCCATGTTAGAGGGTCAAAGAAAACTATCAAATTACATTAGAGTCATTGGACAAGTCTTGAATGGAAATGACATAATTAAAACATCACATGTTATATTGAATACTATTGAATACTCTTGGATGACTCATTTTTAAAGAAGGGGAGTAACACTTTTGTTACAGATTTGATAATGAAATGTTTAAAATTAGTTTGGCACTCACGAGAGAATATTCTGTCTGTGCAGCACCAAAACGGGAGTAAGCGTAAATAGAAAACTTTAAAATTGTCAATGTGGTAACTGTAATTCAATCTGTATTTGAACCAATTGTTTTGCTCAAACACACAACTCAAAATATACTTAGTTACCATTGATTAATGCTATGCTTTAAAAATTGCCATATTGTAAGATTGTCTTAAAGAAAATTCAATTCTTTGTTTCTTCATTGTGATTGATGAAATGATGGGACAGTTGCTTCAGGACCTATCATTTGTAGTTTAATTTGAGTAGAGATGTCACAGTTCCTATTTTTCTCGATCCCGATTCTCAATTTTGATTCTTACTCTATTTATCTGAAAATAGGCTGCACTTTTTTCCCCAAAAACAGTTTAATAAAACCCTAGGGCAGCTAATGATCCCACCCTTAGATAATATGTAACATATGAAAATAGATGAACCTTGACTCGAATAATAAAAATTCAACTTCAAGCCATAATGGTTGTTTGTTGGTAGCTCTTATTCTATTGTCACTATAATTATTGAGTGTATTTATTTACTAAGTTTGTAATATATATTAGGAGGAGGGTACAGGAAAGGTGGATAGACAAAATATAAAAGGGCACCAACACAATTTGGCTGTTACATCGAAGAGAAGAACACGGCTTTCACACTTTACATTGATGCCACTGGACAATGAGGTATTTGATGCCTCTTTAAGAAAATTGATCGTCACCGCCCAATCTCTCGACCTAGGTTTCATTCTATCGGCAGCAGTGGATTTACACTATAGGCCCACTAGGCACAAGCCTAGGGGCAGCGGCGGCTTTAGGGGGCGGCACATTTTGAATTACGTAATGTGTTGTTTTTAATAATTACGTTTAAAAATTATTGACTAACATTATTGAAATAGTTCAGATTAAAAGTCAGAACAACAATATTTATTTTTAAATAACTGAACTTTACAATCGCTTTGGAGCAGACGTCATTCTCCCCTTCTTCATAATGTTAACTCAATCTACTGTAGGGCATGTACAGTACAAACCTGATTATCTTTCGTAGACCATCTTTTCTCGAATATTAACTTCCAACCCCCCCCCTTTCTAACCTATTTCCTCCAAACAGGGTGTCTACCATCCTGGAAAATCAGGGAAAACGGGAATTAGCCGGGAACTTGAAGTGATCGGGAAAAAATGGGAATAAGCCGGGAATTTGGTAAATTACAATAAAAATCTGGGAAAATGTGGTTTTACTCAAAATATGAAATATAATAAT